>JANIWI010000067.1:0-77500 GCA_030705115.1 Suzukiozyma pseudoglaebosa | reverse complement strand
AGGTGTTACTCAAAGAGCTATGCAAACTTTAAGAAGAGTTGGTAATGTTGGTGAAAATGATGAATTACCAGAAGTTTCTACTGCTGGTGATATTTCAGTTACTTTAAATGAATTAAATAAATTATTAGCTAATCATAAAATTGAACCAAGATTTGAAATTGCTAAAAATTATATGGCCGCTATTGCCGGGGATTTAATTGATGAAAGAGATATTGATCAAAATTCATGGTTATCTTTATTAGCTCCTTTTGCTACTATTTTCTTACATGAAAAAGAAGCTAAAGAAATTGTTGAAGAATTTAGAAAAAATGCCGTTGATAATATTCCTCAACCACCTCAATTTGATGATGAAGAAGATGAAGGTGAAGATTTATGTAATTGTGAATTCTCATTAGCTTATGGTGCTAAAATCTTATTAAGAAATACTCA
Organism: Suzukiozyma pseudoglaebosa; assembly: GCA_030705115.1. Lineage (NCBI taxonomy): Eukaryota > Fungi > Ascomycota > Pichiomycetes > Serinales > Debaryomycetaceae > Suzukiozyma > Suzukiozyma pseudoglaebosa. Next base: position 77,071 of record JANIWI010000067.1, on the reverse strand, counting down.
ATTTAGATTAAAACGTAATAGAAGATATGGTTTATGTGGTCCAAATGGTGCTGGTAAATCTACTTTAATGAGAGCTATTGCTAATGGTCAAGTTGAAAATTTCCCATCTCCAGAAGAATGTAAAACTGTTTATGTTGAACATGATATTGATGGTACTGAAGCTGAAACTACTGTTTGTGAATTCGTTATTGAAGATGCTGAAGTTTCTTTAACTAAAGAAGCTGTTACTGCTAAATTGAAAGAATTCAACTTTACTGATGAAATGATTAATATGCCAATTCAATCATTATCTGGTGGTTGGAAAATGAAATTAGCTTTAGCTAGAGCTGTATTGAAAAATGCTGATATTTTATTATTAGATGAACCAACTAATCATTTAGATACTGTTAATGTTGCTTGGTTAGTTAACTATTTAGAAACTTGTGGAATTACTTCTATTATTGTTTCCCATGATTCTGGTTTCTTAGATAAAGTATGTGAATACATTATCCATTATGAAGGTTTCAAATTAAGAAAATATAAAGGTAATTTATCTGAATTTGTTAAACAATGTCCATCAGCTCAATCTTATTATGAATTAGGTGCTTCTGATTTAGAATTTTCTTTCCCAGCTCCAGGTTTCTTGGAAGGGGTTAAAACTAAACAAAAAGCTATTGTTAAAGTTTCTAATATGAGTTTCCAATATCCAGGTACTACTAAACCACAAATTAGTGACATTAATTTCCAATGTTCTTTATCATCAAGAATTGCTGTTATTGGTCCAAATGGTGCTGGTAAATCTACTTTAATTAATGTTTTAACTGGTGAATTATTACCAACTACTGGTGAAGTTTATGTTCATGAAAATTGTCGTATCGCTTATATTAAACAACATGCTTTCGCTCATATTGATAACCATTTAGATAAAACTCCATCTGAATATATTCAATGGAGATTCCAAACTGGTGAAGATAGAGAAACTATGGATAGAGCTAACAGACAAGTTACTGAAAAAGATGAAGAAAACATGAACAAAGTTTTCAAAATTGAAGGTACTCCAAGAAGAATTCAAGGTATTCATGCTAGAAGAAAGTTCAAAAACTCTTATGAATATGAAATTTCTTGGTTATTAGGTGACAATGTTGGTATGAAATCTGAAAGATGGGTACCAATGATGTCTGTTGATAACACATGGTTACCAAGAGGTGAATTAATGGAAACTCATGCTAAAATGGTTGCTGAAGTTGATATGAAAGAAGCTTTAGCTTCTGGTCAATTCAGACCATTAACTAGAAAAGAAATTGAAGAACATTGTTCTATGTTAGGTTTAGATCCTGAATTAGTTTCTCACTCTAGAATTAAAGGGTTATCCGGGGGTCAAAAAGTTAAATTAGTCTTAGCTGCTTGTACCTGGCAAAGACCTCATTTAATTGTGTTGGATGAACCAACCAATTATTTGGATAGAGATTCTTTAGGTGCTTTATCTAAAGCCTTAAAAGCTTTCGAAGGGGGTATTGTTATTATTACCCATTCAGCTGAATTTACTAAAGATATTACTGAAGAAGTTTGGGCTGTTGTTGACGGTAAAATGACTCCATCTGGTCATAATTGGGTTCAAGGTCAAGGTGCTGGTCCAAGATTAGAAGCCAAAGATGGTGAAGAAGAAGATAGATTTGATGCCATGGGTAACAAGATTGCTGCTGCTAAAAAGAAGAAGAAGTTATCTTCTGCTGAATTAAGAAAAAAGAAGAAGGAAAGAATGAAAAAGAAGAAGGAATTAGGAGATGCTTATGTATCTTCTGATGAAGAATTTTAAGCATGCTAATTGTTGATGTTTTTGAAAAATATTAACTAATTTGAAATATCATCTCCCATTACTTGTGTTTATTGTGTTTTTACAGTTAATTCGTTAATTCTATATTTAATAATTATCGTATAAAATTTGAAATATATATACTTATATCTATAAACGCTCATTTTATATTAGGAATTTTTTGGTTCTCTGTAGTAAATTTTTGTATTTTCATAAATACAACATGTTTTTAAACGTTTGGATATTTCTAGCAATACTCCAGTATACTAACTCACTATTCATATTGGGTTCGAGGAGCCAAAAAGGTCCAGCAAATCCAAATGATTCGTATGCTCCTTTCAAAGTTGAATGTCCGCCTATTGTTTTAACAAGAACTGCAAATTCAGTATGAACACCAACGTAGCAACCTATTTAGGACAATACTAACAGAATAGTTGAGTTCTTCAGAACAATATTATATCAGAAACAGAGCATTAATCACCGAAAAGTCCATTTATGATATTTTTGCAGCCACTCAAATCCCAGGATTTGACTATCATAATTTCTGGCTTCGTAAATCAAAACCAATTCAATTAGCACTAGTATTATCAGGAGGTGGCTTTAGATCTATGCTAACCGGCGCCGGAGTGCTACAAGCTTACGATGATAGAAAAATTGGAAAAGGAAATTTGAATGGGTTGTTGCAGTCGATTACCTATTTTGGAGGAATTTCGGGAGGAGCTTGGTTAGTTATGAGTAATTTCGTTAATGATTTCAAACCTATACATTTGGTTATTGCCGATAAGGATTGGTCAATGCAAACTCAAGTGTTGGAGGGTATTCCTAATTTTGATCCTAAAAATTTGGCAACTTACCAGAAATCATTATTTATCAACAATAATACAATTATACCCGATAAGAAATCATGGTATTATCTGTTGAAGAAGTATTTCAGCCCTGACTTCAAAGTTGAGGATTCAGAGCAAAATGATTCTACAATTATTGAATACCTTAAAAAAACTTTACTGAATAAAAGTTTACTACTGAAGGAGAATAGTAAAGATGCCTATAACAAACTAACAAAAACTTTAAGATTTTACAATGAATTACACTTGGGTGTACTTAGGAAGAAGGCAGCCGGGTTTCCAGTATCACTTACTGATTATTGGGGTATAGCATTATCAAAAAAGTTATTCATATCAATGAAACAATCACCAGGTCTAACTCTTACTTCTTGTACTCAATTACCAAGTTTTAAAAGTTTCGAACAACCTTTTCCCATAATTTGTGCAGTTGAACGAGATCCTACTGTATTCGAAAGTCATAATGAATCCCATTTGTTTGAAATTAGTCCCTATGAGTTTGGGTCTTGGGACTCATATTTGCAAACATTTATGCCTATGAGGTATTTGGGTACTCCAATGTTTGGCGGATACTCAATTGGCTACGACGAAATCACAAATAAATCCATGTGTGTTTCTGGATTTGATAATGTTGGATTTATCACAGCGACATCTTCATCACTATTTAACCATGCTGTATCTCGTCTTTTTGGCATCATATGTGAGTTCAATCACAAAACTAGTTCAGCTCTAGAGAATATTTTAGATGCTTTTGGTATAACTTTAAACCGAACAATAAAGCTTGACAATTCAAATCCAGAATATGCCATTTATTCACCTAATCCATTTTATGGATTGAAAAATCATTGGAGTGGTAATAAAGAAAGGGATATCACTCAAAATTCCAATTTATATTTAGTTGATGGTGGTGATGATGGTCAAAATATTCCTTTTCATCCATTCTTACGTAAAGAAAGACCGATAGATGTTATTATTGCCTATGATATGTCTTCTGATGTTTTAAATTATCCAAATGGATCCTCGTTAATGAGAACAGCAAAAAGATATCATAATTCTAATGCTTCAATTGCATTACCATTTTTTGAAATCAACAATTCCGATAAACTTCCCAAAATTCCCACAAAACAAGCAGTATTTCCTCATGTTCCGACTCCAAAACAATTTGTCGACCTTTCACTTAATCAGCAACCTATATTCTTTGGTTGTGAGTTGTCAGATTATCCAATAATACAAATCTCATCTTCAAAATTTATTGCCAAAGAATCTCCCAATATTGAATATCTTCCACCATTAATTATTTATCAAGCAAATACAAACCACAGCTTCAATTCTAATACATCATCATTCAAATTAACTTATACCGAAGATGAAGTTACAAGTATGATTACCAACGGCTACAATATGGCTACAAATAAAAACTCATCATTTTATCATATATGTGTCAAATGCGCATTTTTGAAAAGAGAATTTGACCGTATACAACTAGGATGGAATCCTCACTATAATAAATCTTCATTCAAACCTCCTTCTACCTGTTTAAAATGTTTCAATCAATTCTGTTGGCTGCAAAAATGATTTTTAATATTTTGGCGGTTTTGTGTAGCTCGATAAGTAATCACGTGACACATTAAAAAACAAGAGTGACACAAAAGCGATGGGTAATGGATAGATTGAAGAGTAATAGATTTAGTAGAAATAGAGGGTAAACGTTATGAAAACTTGATGATGACTACGGCTATAGATTCTACCCGAGCAATAAATGGTCTCTATATGCTTTTTTGCTCAGCTTTGTTACCACTAGTGGTGATAGGAGTTGCATGTTTCTATTCTGGATTGACTCAACGACGATCATCAATGACAATGTTGGCGTTACCAGTGATGCTACTGCTGTTGGTGATGCTAGATTGGTTTATATGGGGATACTCGTTGTGTTATTCAACATCTTCAAATCGATTTATTGGTAATCTAGATTTTGCGGTACTAAGACAACTAAGAGATAGTATAAATGAAGTATACATAAATAGACGAGGAGAGATATTATCATTAAATCATTTCATGTTTAATGGATTATTTAAAGTTATTTGTACTGCAATTACGTTTCCGGGTTGCATAGCAGAACGAGGTCGATTATTACCAATGTTAGTATTCTTATTTTTTTGGTCATGTATCATATATAATCCAGTTACTTATTGGTTTTGGAATAAAAATGGATGGTTATCTGTTGATTTAAATATTTTTCCGGTACTAGATTTTGCTGGTGGTACATGTATTCATATTGTTGGTGGATTCACAACTTTGGCATACTCTTATATTCTTGGTCATCGTAATCCAAAAGTTCTTGTTGACTACCGAAATTCAAATACAGGATTTATTATTATTGGCACATTATTGATTACTTTGGGCTGGGTTGGGTTTATTAGTGGATGTGATTTTCAATTTTCAACAACTTCGTTGTTCATTTTTGTTAACACTTTGTTGAGTGCTTGTGCAGGTGGTGTTACTTGGGGGGTGATTGACTTTTATTTTTCAGCTATGCCTTTGGATGGTACATCTGAAAATAAGGTATTTGAAGAAGTTCACAAAATTACGGCTACTTTATCTAGATCATCAAGAAATGTTCGAGAATTTGCTAATACTCTGAAACCATTCATTAAACGAAAAGCATCAATGATTTCATTTTGTTCTGGTGTAATTGCTGCATTGGTGGCTTACACACCAGGAGGGGGTTATATTGCTTCTCCATCTGAATTTTGGAAATCAATTCTTTTTGGAGTTATTGGTTCTGTGATTTGTAATATCTCAACTAGATTGAAGTATTTTTTTGGGATAGATGACGCCTTGGATATTTTTGCTATTCATGGAGTTGCTGGGATAGTAGGGTCTCTTTTAACTGGTATATTTGCCAACAAAAGCTATGGTGCAGCAGGTGGTTGGATTCAACGTAATTGGATTCAACTAGCCTACCAAGTATTGGGGTGTGTAGTAACTGCTGCATATGTATTCATCTTGAGTTGCTTCTTCCTATACATAATAGACATAATACCTGGGTTACATTTACGAATAGATAAATCATATAACAAACGAGTTAGAAAATTAAATCAAATGAAGAAATCAACCACAATGGACTCAGAACTCCAGTCTACATCTGCAAATATAGAAGTAAATTCTGATGATACTTTTGGTGAAACTTTAGAACTATTAGGTACAGATTATTGTGAATTTGGTGAATACATGAATGACTATGTTGAATTTATCAAAGTTATACGACCGGATGATTTTGTTTCAGAACTCGATAGCGAGGGAACTAGAATTGAAGATATCGGTCATACATCTGACTTTGCCATGATTCATGAAAATAAACCACATCAAATAGTCAGAGATCCATGTTTATAACATTTATAATCATTATACAAAAATATACCAGCTTGCATTAACAAGATCTATGAAAAATTCTATAAATAGTCTAATGGGTAGTAGTTTAATCCCATTGCATTTTATATGCTTCCAAAATATTACTTGGGAATCAGATTGGTAATAACTAATTTAATAATCTCATAGTAATTTCAAAAACAGCAAAAGTTGCACCGTTAGCAGGAGCAGCTCTTAAAAATGTTGGAACGAATCCTTTATAAAAACCTTTAATACCATTTTTTGCAAATACATCTCTGAAAACATCAATACTTGTTTTATAAATTGGTTTTTTCAAGCTATCAGTTTGTAATTTTGATTTTATAACATCGACAGGGTAGATACCAGTCCATAAAGCATAACCTGATAAACCACCTAAAATACATAATTTCCAAGCAGGGATATCTGCTCTATTTAAGCCAGTATTTTTAATTTCTCGAGCAATTAACGCTTCATAAGTAGCAAAATAAATTCCTAACCCAACAGACTCTCTGACTAAAGTTGGACCCAAACCTTTATAAATACCTCTAATACCACTAGAATTATAAATTTTACTAGCACAGTCTATAGGACCTTTAAAAGTTTTAGTATTTCCAGTTTGAGTTTGTAATCTAATACGAATATGTTCAATAGGAGAAGCCAAAAAACCATTAGCAAAACCAGCAGCAGCACCACAATTAAAAAATTGCATTAAACTCAATGGTGATCCATTCAATTTTGAATCATAAGTTCGTTTCATGAATTCATTAACTGAAAATTGCACAGAAACACAAGCCCCTACTCCAATCAACGGAGTCAAAGTCCCCTTATAAAACCCTTTTGGACCTTCGTTTGCCATCAACTGCTTCACCACATCCATGGCCCCCTTATAAGTTCCTTCTGGAGCTGATTGAACCCGAACTTTAACGGTATCAAATGGTTGACCAACCAATATTTGAGCAATCCCTCCCATGGTTCCTCCAATCAAATCTTTCAATACTTGATTGTTATCTTGGGTAAGTGGTGGTTCTTCCAACTCAATAGTCATGTTGATGTATCAATATATGCTCTGTTTAATGATGAAGAACTGGCTCAATTTATGTCGTATACCCAGTCCATGTCTTCGAACTCCAACTTCTAGGCAATCCTGCATCTATCAATTCTCGATGAGGCAGGAGTCAAAAAAGCTGATAAACTTGAAATATATGAATAAGATGAAAGCAATTAGTATATATGAACGATTCATTTGTCTAGATCTTGTAATTTATCTTCTCTATTTTTCATAATTAATCCATCGAAGGGGTTAATCCCGTTTTTGGCAAAATATTGTCCACTTGAATTAACCGGGACCGTAGTTGGTCCCGAGTTAAGAGCAGGAGGACTTAAGATACTTGTATTAAAATTGGTTGGTAAAGGAGTTGTATCCGAAGTCGAGGAATTGATTGTTGGCATAATTGCTTGAGCAGCGGCCCCAAGAGTAGCCGCCAAGGGAGTTCTCACTGGTTGAGTATTCAATTGTGTAAGATTTAATTGCGATAATGAAAGGGTAGGGTGGGATGAAACTGGAGTGAAAATATTAGAAACACTAGGAATTGAAATTAATTGAGGAGGATGTGAGTTAGATGTTGAATTTGATTCGGAACTCATTGATTTATATGATGATACTTCTAATAAAACGGTCAAATCTTTAGTATTTTTTGTTAAAGTTGACATCGACCCTCTAATTTCATTCAAAATTGGTAAATCTTGCATAATTCCTTTAACAGTCTGAAAAGTTTGAATAATTGCTTTTAAAAATGAATTAATATCATCCCAAAACCCTCGCTTTGTTTGCATTGAAGGGTTATTTCTTATAGTAACTAATTTAATTTTTAAATTTTTAGTTATTTCCATTGATGCCATACAAATACTAGTCAATTCTTTAACATGTTTCGCTACAGTGGGATTGATAGTGGTGGAATTATCAGTACTTGCAATCACACTGGTTCCTATAGCCCGAGTTAATTCACTGAAAACATCTTTAGCATTGGTAGTTGCAACATCAATAGCTCGATACAATTTCTCATCAACTTCATCTGTCTCAGAATTAGTATTTATCGGTAATTTTGGTTTTCCTTGTTCAATCGCTTGTGATGTGATAGGGACATTAAATTGAGGTGGTTTTGAATTTGGTACAAGTATACGATACGCATTTAATAATTCATTGGTCGATCCATAAATTGTCAAATACAACATTCGAATAAAACATAAATCAATATTTTTCACTGAAACTTGAAAATTATCAGTAAGTAGCGTCATCATAGCTTTGAATGAAGTTATACAAGAACGCAAACATGTGACAATTTGATCTATGTTATTCCCATGTTCTTCCATTATTTCTAAATTTTCAACTAATGTATCAACGTTAGATTTTGTTGTATATAAATAAGAAACCATTTTATATCGTACTTTCTTATCACCACAAAATCCAGAGAACCGTCTTACGGATGAATGTAACTCACTAAATGCAAACAAAATTTTTCTCGAAACTTTTATAATTGCTGTAGAACTGTGTTTTTTGGCAGATGGAATTTTTGTGGGAGAAAGTTCGTGAGGTGGAATTGGAGTAGAACGAGAAACACCCGCAGAAAGTCTAGGGGTCTCATCACTTTTGACACTCAAATGCAGACTAGATAATTGTTTCAACGAATCATGATCATTTTGATTAATTGGTTCTTTTTCATTTTTCACATCCAAACTTACTTGTTGGGTTCGATTGTTAACATTTGAACTTTCTGGGCGAGAAGCATTTGATTCATCACTTGGAAGCTCTTGAAGAGTGGACAATCTTCTGAAATATGCACTAGATTTATTTTCTGTATCAACTTCATTCTTTTCCATGAATCTGTCTATTTCTTTAAGGGTGTTAGATCTTTGCCTAGTTGGAATAGGTCGTGTTAATCTTGCACCTGAATTTGAATTAACATTACTGAGTGAGTTGCTTGTTTTAGAATGCTGTAACACAGATGGAGGTTGATTCGGAGAAGTTGCTTGAGAAGTTGGAACCGATGCAGATACAGGTGGAGGTGTCTCTATTTGAAAACTGTTTTCATGACTGGGTTGTGAAAAACTGTGTGATGAGCTATCATTTGAAGTTGACAAAATTGATGCATCTTGGGCGGTTAAAAAAGAGCTACTATTTGATTCGAGCTCTTCAGTTATATCATCCGAGTTACTTGTCGATCGATCATTTTTCTTTATTATTAAACCCATTCTCCTAGAAGCTCTAGATGAGCGAGTATCTGACGCACTCATAGATCTTGAAACACTTGGACCAGTGTGATGTATAGTTTCGTCCTGATTCTGAATTGTTTCGTTTCGATTTTTTCTCAATTCAAATAATTCAGCACTTTTTTGATTTAAAATCGATTTATTGGCCACCAAATAATTTTTCAACTCGACGACCCAATCTAAACCAGATCTTTGTTTTTGGAACGACTTGATTAAATCTTGGGGTGGTAAAACCAAAGGATTATCGGCAACTTCAAGGAAATTTAAATTTTCAAGTTCCCCTATAGTTGGTGGTAAATATTTGAATTTATTATCCTTTAAAGACAACACTCTTAAATTTGGAAGATTTGATATTATACTATTAGGTATTTGCCATATTTTATTAGATGATATATCTAAAATTTCTAAATTTTTAAAATCTTGTAAACTCATGGGTAACAGGGTGAGATTATTGGAATGAATATCAAAGTATTTAACATTATGACCAATAATCAGAATATTTTCCGGTAATTCATCGATATGCTTGTTTGACATCGATATAGTTTCAATTTCAATGGGTGAATTGCAAGAATATAAAAATTCATGAATACATTCGATTATTTCTGCAATTTGATTTTTTAATAATGGACCATTACTAGGAAAGCTGCTCAATTTCAAAATCTTTGAGCTTTTCAACGCATCCAATTGATCATTTATCCATGAATATATATTTGATTTCGATGCTAAATATGGCAGTGTCATGATGGTTTTTCAACTGGTTCTAACTAAGATTTTTAGACTTTAAATATTATTTTATGAGTGAAGTGCTTGATTCCAAACACACTAATCCCCTTAGTATGGTTTGATTCAAGGTATTCAACGATAATCCACTCAATACACAACTTTTAATATAAATCCTGGAATAGTTAAAAATCTGGTCGCAAAACGAGCACTCAGGTGACTTTGTCAAAGTTTTCGACACTTGTCTACAATTGTAGGTTTAAACTAGATGACTGGTTAATTAAATACATGAAAAGTTGATACAATAAAATGATTAATAATCAAATTAGTAAATAAATAGTTGTTTAAAAAGAATGGCACCCAGTTAAAAGACAGAAACGTTAAAAAAATGTGTTATTGAGTGTCTAAACTTTATGACCATGAATCTTAGCATCAATTCTTTCTTCCCAAACTGTTTTACCTGAACAGCTACATACTTGTTTATCGTTTTCCCAAGCCCCTGCCGATCGAGCAATAACTCCACAAAGAGAATCAGGAGCTACAGAATCTTTGAATTTTGATAAAATAATTGATCTTCCGATTAAATCATTAATATTCAAGTTTGCATGTAAAAATGATTGACCAGCAAACAAAGGTTGATGACCAACAACTTTCAAAGCACCTCTAGAGCCAATTGTCGTTGAATCATCAGCAGGTATATCGACATCAACCGGAGACAATTGATAAAACAAACTCCCTGTAGACAATGCCCCTCGAGACAAATCTCCGGAAGCTCGTATAGAAGGGTAATAAATCCCTTTTGGTAATCCATTCACAGTTAAATCAACAAATATGTCAGTTGGTGATACACTAACTATTCTTGCCAATCCTTTAACTGGTTTATGTATATCCTGACTATCAAATGATTCCAATATACAAACAGCAGCAGAATTCGGCTTACCAGTTCCCCTGATGATAGCATCTTTACCACTGGATTGTATAGCCCTTACAATCTCACTTGGAGGAATTGATCCAATTGTAGTAACAAGATTATTTTGTAAATCAACATTAAATTTTTCAATTCCAGTAACTTTTGACAATGCAGAAGTCACCGAATCAACACATGATTGACATTCCATTGGAACTGCAAACACAATCTCAAATGATTTAGTCATATTACAAACAGATTAATACTAACATCAAACTTGGCTTACTAATTTGGTTGCGAGGTTTCCCGATTTGTTCTACGACATTTTCCGATGGTTTAGTATTGACAGGAATATTATTGTTAAGGTAATGGTGGGAGTATTAGTGTTATAGCAATGATGGGAATATTAGTGTTAAGATGATATGTGTTTATACATCAGCTTTGAACATAAATGTAAAAACACATGAAAACATTTTTTGACTTGATTAAGTAAAAGACAATGTTCATGATATTTATTGATTTTGGTCTATATATTTTTATACAAACTATGAGTTTTCAACTTCTAAATCTTTAAACTACTCATACGACGACGACCAAGAGCCAGGTCATCTTTTAATTTAGTACAAACCCAGGTAGATGCATACATGTTGATTCTATCAATTGATTGACCTGAATATCTGACACCAGCAGCTTCACATTCAAATCCTAATTCTTCAAAAGTAGATATATACCATGGGTTTTGTGAAGCTGATCTTAACATGACTCTACCACCAGGAGCCAAACAATTTTTCAAAGCGGTAATTTCATTAATGGCATCTTTACCATTGGGGTTAAACCAATCCATATGATCCATTATAATGGCAATGGTGAGTGATTTTTCTTTCAACCTATCAAAAACATCATTCAAAGTATCAGTGTGAATTCTAATATTGTCAATTGGTGATGTATTACTTTTGGCACTTAACCTATTATAACCTTTAATAGTTAAATATTCAGGACAGTTGTTATAAGCGTATTTCCCCATTAATGCTAAATAATAGAAATAATTATCTTTTGAAATCAATGATCTTGATATAATAGGATTCAATGTATCAACAACATATTTAAACACAGAATTACCCATCATTTTAGCTTGATTAGCTGGAACTCCTAAAGCTTTCCATAAAAAGATAGGATTTCCAACTAATAAAGTCGATACCACGGGATTAAATAAACTTGATTTAATTTTGTTGTTCCAAATATCTGATTGTTGTTCCATGGTAGTAGATTTACATAATTCTTTAACATGCTTAGATACTCCAAACCCAGCAAACACCCATCTAGCTAATCTTAATGCCCATCTAGAAAACCCAGTATCATAAAGACCTTTACCATTAGGGTCAAAAGTCAGTTCCCCTTTTTCAATCCAAAATTGGAATGCTTGTGAAGACATATGACAAGCTAATTTATTGATTAAAATTTCTTTAAAATTAGCTATCTTACCTTCACCAAATATTGACCAAATTTGATCATGAGTTAAACATCTAAAACAAGCTAATTTCAATTCTAATAAATGGTTTTGAGCTGGATTTAAATCAACAGCATGAATTCTTTTTGGAGGATTTGGTAAACTTGAATAATGTAAGATGTTATCCCCAGCAGAAGTGATTGCCAATACTGTATCATTACTATTAAAATTCAATATCTTGTGATCTTCACGAGGATCTTCCCAAGTGAATGCATAAATATATTGATTACCAAATTGTTCAAATAATGGGTTAAGTTCATCATAATAAACACGACAAACATGTTTTTGGTAATAAATTGATGGGAATGGTAAGTTTTTTTGTAAATTAATTAAGGCGGCTTCATGACCTTTTGAAATTGGTCCAGCAATAGTTTGGGAATCAGCGGGAGCTAAATAAGGAGATTCTGTTGCTAAACAATTGACTCGATGTAAAATTTGTGAAGATTTAGATTTATCACACCCGATCCAGATGTAATAAGGGATTTTACCTAAAGTATTATTGTAACAATTTAATGATTTTAAAGTACCATATTTATATTCCAAATAGTTTCTTCTTGAAGAATCTAAGAAAACTTTATCAGCTTCAAACCAGATTCTCCAAAAATTTCTAAGAATCCAGGGATAATTTCTACCAACCAATCCACCCAAAGTATTAATTCTACCCATTGAAGTATCCGAATTTTGAATACCAAAATCAACAGCTGCAATTATACCTTGTTTATCTAACAACTTAACTGAATGGTCGATAGCCGAGTTAAATGTAGGAATCATTGATAAAGAGTAAGAAAATGTGATTAAATCAGCACAGTTTTCATTGATTTTGAAATCACAAGCATCAGCAACGACAACATGAACGTTAGTCCAACCTAATTTAGTAAATTTTTCTTGAGCTACAGCACATAAACTAGGAGATAAATCAATTAAATAGACTGATTTAAATTTTTTGATAGGTAAGATTTTATCCATGGATTCAATATTTGATCCAGTTCCACCACCAATGTCGATCCAAACTAAATCATTTCTTTTCGATAAGTGATTTACAGCAAGGTTCAAACATTGTAAACGTCCCTTCAATAAATATTTTCTAGTACTATCATAAATATGGGCTTGATTTTTATAGAATAACTCCAAAGCCAGTTGATTTGTATTGGTATTAATTTTATGATTTTTTTTCGATGTTTTATGAAAAATTGGTTTAACAAAACATGCCCAAGCAAACACCAATAATGAATGGAAAGTCTTGTTGATTTTTGTTAATAAATAAATAACACCCACAAACAATGACACTGAAGTAAAAATTTGAAATTTGGAAATATCAAAATCCAAAAATAATGTCATTTTCTAATAAATATAAATAAGTTTCTCAATAGTGATTGAAAATATAACTAAATATAAATAAAATCCTCAATAGTGATTGAAAATATAACTAAATATAAATAAAATCCTCAATAGTGATTGAAAATATAACTAAATATAAATAAAATCCTCAATAGTGATTGAAAATATAACTAAATATAAATAAAATCCTCAATAGTGATTGAAAATATAACTAAATATAAATAAAATCCTCAATAGTGATTGAAAATATAACTAAATATAAATAAAATCCTCAATAGTGATTGCAAATATAACTAAATTTATAAATATAAATAAAATCCTCAATAGTAATTGAAATTATATTTATATCTATAACTATAAATATTTGACTATTTTAATCTAGTCTATTCGATTTTGTAAATTTTCGATTATTTTTGTTTAAGTTTCATTTCTTTTTTACTGTACTTATAGCCTCGACTAATTTTTTTTCAAGACGTGTACTATAGTTTATTACATAGGACATGTGGTGGGTATTGTTAAGTGAATCCGGAAAACGTGTAACCCAAGAATCCTACTGTTTTATCCTAAAGGGGTTGCCAGATTTGAAAATGGCTGCAAAAAAAAATAAATAAAAAATAAACAACGTTTTCGCCCCACACGTTTTCCTCACAAAAAATAAAATACCCACATGTCTCATAAACATAACCTTGATTAAACAATAATCAATTTCATATGATAAGAAACAATCAAGTTGTAAGCTGTGAAGAGTGATTAAATTTGAAATTATCTTGATAATTACATATTGTTGATAATTACATACCTTTTAATACCTTTTAATATACCTTTGCTTATTACATACCTTTAATATTGATCACTTGGCATTGATACTGATTACTTTTACCTTTATCACTAATTACATATCCTTGATACAATTGCATCACCTTTGTTACTGATTACATACCCGTGATAGTATTACATTATCTTTTTTGTTGACCACAGTTTAATACAATAACTCATACAATAACTCTTGATACAATAACTCTTGATACATTACCTCTTGATACACTACCTTTTTTGACCACAGTTTGATACAATTGATACATTACTTTATTTTATTAACCTTTTCTTTAATTATTAATTAGTTGGTGTGTTCATGACTGTATAGATGTCATGGTTTGATAATGTTTTATAATGTTTAATATTTTTTGATAATGTTTCACAATGTTTAATATTTTTTGATAATATTTCGTAATGTTTCTTATTATCTCATGATGTTTATTATTAATTTTTGATGGTTATTATTGTTTATTAATGTTTATTATTGTTTATTATTGTTTCTTAATGTTTATCATTTTTGCTAATATATATTATTTTCGTGGATGTTTATTATATTATCATTTTTATTATTTTTATATTCTATATTGATTGATTACATCTTCATCTTCGTCTTCTAATCTACGTAATAAATAGTCAACTTCAACTTTTTTCGTTAATGGAATTATCCACTCTTTATACAATTGAGCAATAGTTTCTGGGTTAACTTTCGATTGTGGATTTTGAGAATATTTTAAACTGGGATCAGTACCATAAGATTTACCCTTTTCAACTAATCTTTGCAAAATTTTTTCTTCAACTGCAGAATTTGTTATTGATTTTTCAATTCCAGCTCCATCTTTTGCTAAAATTAGTTTGATATAAGTTGGTTTATCATTTTGATATTTGGCTTCGGCAACAAATTTCCCAAAATGGATTCTCCGAGATATAGCTTGTAAACACTCGATATCCGAAACTGATACCGAACCAGAGTTTTCTGGTTGATCTCCAATCTTACAACTAATCTTGGGGACAATATTTTCGACATAGTATCTCATAATTTCTTGATTTTCATTAATTTCATCGCTATATTTGGCTAATATCTTGGGATAATTTATTGGTGGTAAAATTGATGGTAACATCACTTCTGGGAAAAATGGAATTTGATCGGGAGCTTCATATCTTCTAATTTGACTATGAGCTATTTCCATTTGGATTAATGCCCAATCTAAAAAACTTCCATCAAATCC
Source organism: Suzukiozyma pseudoglaebosa (assembly GCA_030705115.1). NCBI lineage: Eukaryota > Fungi > Ascomycota > Pichiomycetes > Serinales > Debaryomycetaceae > Suzukiozyma > Suzukiozyma pseudoglaebosa. Next base: position 61,266 of record JANIWI010000067.1, on the reverse strand, counting down.
TTTAAACTTATATTTATTACGTTCATATACTGAAGGTGAGGAATAAAATTGCGATCTTTCAATAAGAGCAAATACAATTGTATCCTCCATCCGCACTAGCGCTTGTCGAATGTTGTTGAGATCTAATACGGTCTCTTTCTTCATAAAGTCCATCGTGTTTATCTACTGTTGTTGATGATGATTGATAATTATCAAGGTTTTTTTTATGATGAGCGATTAGTCATAAGTCCAATAGTAAAAAAAAAAAAAAAAAAAAAAAAAAAAAATAAAATTGAATACTTCACAATTTCATTAATTTTTCCAGAATCTATACTTAGTAGTCTTTTATTACTCTAAATTATCAAATCAATAAAATTCTAGTGAAAAATCCAGAGTAAATCTTATGTGAATTAATTAGAATTGTTATATAACTTGTTAGAAAATTTTCTTATCATACTTTTTTTCTTATCTTGTTCATCTCTGTCAGCACCTTATCGTCCAAGTTTGCGGCTAATGCTAATATCGATTGGCGAAATCTTTTATATTCTTCTTTCTTCTACTAATACATCAAGGAACACAGTCTATTTGCCTTAGTTTCTATATTATTCTAACTTTCAATAAAAATACTCCTGTTTCTATTACATCTATTTGCATATATTATAAATGTTCCTACTATATTCTAGCTACTATTACGCGCTGTTCCTGTTGAGTCTATCTATCCATGTATTCCTTCAATCAGTCGCCAGTCAATAAAAAAAAACCCCCAAAATTGATACTTCACTCCACCAATTGTTTCATGTCTTACTCTTTATAATCACATTTCATATCTTCATGTCTTACGCAAACAATCTCCATCTCATAATACATGGCGATCTTGCCAGTTATTCCATTTCAACCACTTGAATAACATCGATTTTACGTTTCTTATCACTGTCTAAGTAAATTTCTTTGGTATCACTGTGGTTTTTGTCAATTGTTTACATTTCGTGAAAAATTCAATTTTCAATCACAGCATTTGCAGTTTCGAGTCCTCCTAAATCAGTTTAAACTTATTTTCATCACTTTAGATCATTTTCGGTTTATTCTGGTTCTCTATTTGAGTTTTTTTTTATCGATTTTTTAAGTGTTTTCTGATCGATAAATATTCAAATTCGATAGATTTCAATTCTTGGTATGATTCACTGTACATGAATTCTTAATGCTTATTGATTTTCATTAAATGCAACTTGATTATTTTGATCTTCATGATTCGTGATTCCCTTTTCTAGTTTATCTAATTTTTCAACCTTGTTTTTGGCATACTTAGTCAAAATATTATAGTCGTTCTGTTTAATCTCTTCTTCATCTGCACCATTATTAATAATTGTCAGTCTCCGATCAATTAAAAACCGATTTATTCTCTGAAACTGACTGGAATCATAACCTGGACCTTGACCTACATAACTTTGATTTAAATCTTGCAATGCTTTCAAATTCATCAAATTGGTTTGACGAATGTATTCATTAGTCTTTTCAATAGCTAGCATTAATTGGAGTCCAAAAGCTAACCCACCAAAAGCTAAGACTCCAATTAAAATTTTCATTTTATTTTTATTTATTTCTTCTTCAGTTGGTGGTTTACGGTTATATTTCATTCGATAGAAATCTTCCCACAGACCTGCTTGCCAAAATTGTTCCAGAGTTTCAAAATTGGCATATCGATGAGCATTAGCAGTTCTAAAAGAATGGAAAGATTTGGCATTATTTTGATTAATATCAGAATAAACCCCTCCACTCGAAGTATATTTATCCCAACTTGTTGTTGAATATCGATTATATGCTACTCTTCGTCTTGGATCCTTCAATATCTCATAAGCATTTTGAATTTGATCGTATCTATTTCTTTTATCAGTTTCATCAAGAATTTTACCTTGATGATCCTTAATTTGTAAATTTTTACTGACATCAGGATGATATATCTTAATGTACTTTTGATATACTTCCTTCAAAAGTTTATTAAACTCCAATTGTGATAAGTTTTTTTGCAGTGGTTGTATTCCAAAGATTTCATATGGGGTTGCTACCTTGGTTTTGGGCCACTCATGTAATTGTAATCGTATGTGATGATCAATATACTGGTCACTTGATGGTGGTGGTGTAGCCATTGTCGCATAGCTACGACGTAATAACCCAACACAACATCGCTTCTTGATACAAATCCCAGAAAACATTTAAAGAATTTTTTATAATATCATTCAGTACTCCTTTAAATTTTAAACCCCGAATCCCCGGATATGAAGTTGACGGTTCCATACAATTTTTTTTTTTAATTTTTGTACATTCAATTTCAGATAAACTAAGGGAATCCCGATGTTTAAATGTGTAACAGCTAGTAAAACTTGTAACAGCTAGTTTGCTTCTGCTTTATTCCTAGCAATTGGCATAAAACGTTCTAGTTCAATGTCACCACAGGTCGCAAAATTGTATGGATGCACAAGACAGGAAGTTTATAGTTAGGAGGTATAGTGAAAGAGGCAATAATTTAGTTGACCAAAGTGCAGCAAGAAGTATTCATATAGCAGATTAAAGTGTAACGAACCTTGTATATTTTTTAATTTTCCGATAAATCTATTGCTGGCTTTTGTTGTTCTAATATACTCTTATTGGATACAATACTTGTATCGCAAATATGTCCCATTCTTCTTCCAAGTAAATAGTTTTAGCAATCTACACTTTGTTTAACTATGACTAGTTTGTCAATGGTGGAGTTTTTGATAGAGTTATCTGGAAAAACAGAGTCTTTGGTTGAGTTTTCCTCTTACAAGGTTCTCTGGTAATATCAATAGTAATCAATAGGAAGTTCAAACATGCAACAAAGCAAAAACCAGAAAATATTTACGTGTAGGTATAGAGATATGGACTAGAAATTGTTGTCTTAAGCAAATGTAACGACTTCTGCAAATAATGAAACAATACACAATAATATATTCATTTCCAACCATGCTGCTGCTAAATCTGTTTGAGCAAATAAAACATCAAATGCTTTCGATTGTGACATAGTGGGCCTAACCACGATCAATAACCCTATCAAAACCGAGAGTTCAACCAATGATGAGGATTGTTTTGCATTTATCCAGAATGCAAAAGAGGTACAATCATTGCAAATTAAGCTGATGAATTGTTTCGAACTATTAAATCAGCAACCAACGCCATTGCTGGTCTTCCTATTATTTGAGTAGCATTGATCAAAGACATTAAAGTAGAGCCTTGTTGAACAGTTAATCTTACTGCTCTAGCCTATGAAGCCATAGAGAACAACAATAGAGCATACCATCAAGAAGTGAAAGATAACCAAAATGATATTAATATTAAAGGATCTGAGTTACTTTAGATTTAATAATTAATTTGAAGTTATCAACAACATTTTTTGTTGTCCTAGTTTGCTTAATTGGAGACTTTATATTGATTCTTGGTCTCCTAATTGTTGTTTGGGATTAAAGTTGGAACTAGTGTAACAAAAACTACTATCTTCAATGCCGATTTTTGATTTCCAGTTGTTTCAATCACTGAATTCACCGATAATGAAAAAACGAGTTTACCTACCTGATAAACAAATTCCAATTGATAAATTCTTTTGAAAATATCCAGGTAAGATTATTGTAGCAGGTATACAAATGCAAGCAAATTTTCTTCCAACTAATAATAATTGAGTTAAGTATATTTGCCATATCTTTCTTGAAAGTGATGTTTTATATATAGCCTAAGGTTTGTAATAAAACTCCAATTATCGTCATCATTCTAAATTCAACAATTCTAAACGCCAAAGCGGCAATTGGAACTATGAATTGAACACATAACATCACTAATCCTCCAATGAACGCATGGTCTTACTTTGTAGTATTAGAAAAAGTTTGATTCAACAAATAAAAAATCAAGAATACCCCATAACCAGTGTTAGATACCCATGTTAAAAATATGGCTAAATAGCTTTGAATAGCCATAATTCAAGCTATAACTAGATCATTTGTATTCTACTTGGAACGCTATAATTCACTTTGGTCTTTCCGTTTCAGAAAAATCATTCAGCATATAGGTACAACTTCCAAAAGAAACTAGAAGTGAATTTTGTAGGGTTATAAGTGTCATAAAATAAAGTATCATAACCTTAATTATCAAGGTTTTCACAAAAGAAAGTTATGTTCTGCTCATTTCAATTGCTTAACATTAGTAGCTCTCATTTCGAGATGAAATGTGTCAGAAATTAGTTAGGTATTACCATCACTTAAATTCGCCACAAGTAATTATTTTTAACTTAGACAATGTCATACCTAAATTGCAGAAAGCTTCTTCTGCAGAGTACACCCAAAAAGTAAATGACATATATACATGAGTTCTGGAGAATTAACCAGTCGTCGTCATTTAAGACTGGTGAAAAAAAATAATCTCTGACAACTATAGCCTTACCTTTTTGATTAAATTTATGAAATCAATTGAGAACAGTTAATATACTGGTTTGAGTGGAGACTTTTCATAATAGGTGTGTATCGAGCTTTACATTTATAATATTGGCTCATATATTCCATTACACCAAATTAAATGGTACTTCGGACGAGTATCCTATTTCGGTAACATATCCTAGTATCATGCAAGGTAAAGATTTTCTGGAACAGTATTTCCTAATTAGGGGTTGTAACCGTTGAGATGTGGAGGAAACAGAATAACCAAAACTAATGAATTGACGGGGAAAAATATATATAAATTGAAGTTTCTTATTCTTTTTTTTTGCTATTTATTATCCCAGATTATTATAATGTCACCATCAGTTGTAAATTTTCCACCAGATTTAGATTCGAGATTCGTGTCATTAAAGAAGAAGTTGGTTGCACCTGAGAACCGTGAAAAGGTTACTGCAAGTTGGAAAAGATTATTGAAAGCACTTGAAGTTGAAACTGAGATTATTGCAGAACAAGGCTCTAAATATGTTCCTCAAATTGATTGGCAAGATATTGTTGATAATAATTATCAATTACCACAAGATGCTTCCAGTAATTTTAAACAAAAAGGAGTTATAATGATCAATGGAGTAATTTCAGAAAAGCAAATAGATACTTGGTTTCAAGAATTAGTTGATTTTTGTAAACAACATCCTGAAACTGCTGGTTATACTTTTCCCAATCCAGCTTCCTGGTATAATGTTTTCTGGACAAAACCTCAAGTTGAAGCTAGATCTCATCCAAACATCCAAAAACTAATGAATTTGATGTCCAAACAATTTTATGTTAATGATCCCAACACTTTGATAGATTTAGACTCGCAAATTGTTTATGGAGATAGAATTAGAATTAGACAACCGGGTACAAAAGCAAAATTATCTTTACATTTAGATTCTTCTTCAATTGAAAGGTGGGAAGATGATAATTTTAGAAAAGTTTATCAAGAGATCTTTGATGGTTATTGGGAAGATTGGGATCCATTTAAATTAGATGCTAGAGCTTATGCTAATGAAAATTTATATCATGATTATTCAGTTGCTAGAGATACTATCTGTTCTTCATTTAGAACTTTGCAAGGATGGTTAGCTTTGAGTGACAATAAAACCGGGGAAGGAACTTTGAAAGTATTGCCAAATATTAAGACAACAATGGCTTATTTGATGTTAAGACCATTGTTTTGGAAAGACCCTGAAAGTGGTAATATTGATGATTATGAAATGGATTTAACTACTTCCAAATTTCCTGGAACAATTCCTTCAACTGGTCAATTATTTGTAAAAGACGAATACTTTCATCATTTACAACAAAATCGGTCTAGTGTGGGTATTCCTGATGTTAAGAAAGGTACCTTTGTATTTTGGCATTGTGATTTACCACACGAAGTTGACAAAGAACACAATGGTCCTGACCACTCAAGTGTTTTCTATTATGGCCAAACTCCTCTTTCTTTAGTGAATATCAATTCTTTATTGGATACAAGAAAGTCATTTTTAGAAAACGTTTCACCAGATGATTACCGTACTCAATTATCAGAGGAAGAGAAAAAGAATGAATTTCAAGGAGCTGACGTTAAAAACATTCAAAATGATGAAGGTTTTAGATCAATGGGTCTAAAACCTTTTGATGTCGACAAACCTAATTTGACAGAGGGCCAAAGACAAATTAGAAAATTAGCAAATGCAGCTTTGGAATCCAATCATTTCGATTATCAAAAACATATTTATAATCAAAATATTTGATGTCTCTTTTTTATTTACCTAACTAGTTAGCAACTAATGTAACCTAAAATTTCATATAAAAAATAAATGTCTTATGCCAAACTAATTACCACCGATTCGTCAACTACATTACTTTCCCAGTCATTGAATGGCATATTTTCACTTGTAAATCCTTTACCTATAGTTCTAACGGGATCATCACGCAAATCACGCTTCTTCCATGTATTCGTAATAAAAGTCCGTATAGTGTATACGTTACCTAAACTGAAACTTTCCAACTTATCCAATAATTGCAAACTGAGGTATCTTAAAGCTTCACAGTTGGGTGCTAATGGCGAAATTTCAACACTAGAAATGAAAACCGACCACAATAAAGTGTTACACCATTTGAAATCATTATCGATTACGACATATTTTAGCAAATTCAAAGTTTCATTCACAAGTTTTATAATATTTGAATCTTTGGGTGTTGCATTCAAAACTGAACACTGTAAATATATTATTGTAGACAAACGTTTAATTTCATCAGTTAACAACAAGCAGTATTGTTCAGCTGAAGAAGTGCTCTGGTGAGGTGTTGATGAAATCAGTATCGTTGACGTCGAAGCAGACATCAGTTGTGGACTTGAAGTTTCAAAGAGGTTAGTAGAAATTGGCGAATTATCTAAACCATTATTATTGGAAAGTTCAGAAGTATTCATCCTCAAATTTTCAAGAGTCTCTCGAATAGGTCGAGCTTTTTCAATGAAATATTCTTGATCAAGCATTGGTCTCTTTTTATGCTTAATGGACAAATCAGTGATAGTAGTTATCAAATCAACTAAAGTTTTTTCACAACCCATCCAAGAAATAGTTTTTGATGTTTGAATAACTGAGGTATCAAATTGAGATGCTTGTTCCAATGCTCCGATAAAATCAAAACTATCGGCATTGCAAGCAGTTCTGCTAACGGAATCCTGGTAATTTAAGTATTCAACACAAAATTTAAATAAATTAAACTCAAAAGGATTTGATGGTAAAATCAAAAAATCCAGAGTAACTAATTTTTTGCTAGCTCGTAAAAACACTTTAAATCTTGAATTACAAGTATCTGCTATATCGAACATGGTTAAGAAAACCAAAGCTAGTAGCAAGTCAGTATTATAGTTGACAAATTCCCAATGTATATGCTGGGATTCGCCAGTCAAATACGATACTTGACTGGCGATATAAGATAATCCAAGACTTCTAAAATAATGACCATTGTTGAACCAAATTTTCCGATCAACATAATCTAATTTTGATAAATATATACAACCCAATGCAACAATAAAATAAAACAATGATTCTTTTTGTTGTGAATATTGGATAATTGAATTCAAATCCAAACCTTTTTCCAATATAACTTTTGTGTTTGACGAATCTGGTAAATAAAAAATAGTCTCTTCACCAATTGGATTCAAAATTGGCGATATAAAAGATATATAATAATTTAAAGCAAAACTCAAATCTGAAATATCATTATTTATGGTCAGTTTGACATCTATTGGTATTATTGATGATTTGATTGATGGAGGTATATAAGATTTTTTTTGGTGTTGTAAATCTTGATAACCAACATTAATAAATTGTAAATGTTGATTCAATATCTTATTGAAAAATCCCAATCGACTCTTTACACTCAATTCAAATGTATTATCTTCATGTTTTTTGTTTTTAAACCAAACTCCTTCTCGACCAAATGACTTTCCCTGCTTTTCCAAATCTTCACGAAATTGTAATTTAACCTCATATATACATGTTTTACCATTTTCCAAACACTTTGAACAACTTGGTTTACCTTCATCACATTTGATCTTCTTGGCCTTACAACTGTTGCACCCTCGTTTCGATCTAGTTCGATTTGCTTTGGTTACTTGGTTACCACCACCTCTCCGTCGTACTAGCTTGACATCCCCCATGCACGCCTTGACTCCCGTGCCTCCCTTGTTTTTTATTTCCATTGTTATAGTAAATTCCCTCTTTCACTACTACAACCAAATGCAGAACCCCATAAAAAAAAAAAAAAAAAAAAAAAAAAAAGACTACAATAAATCTCCAAGTTAGAGCAATAATTTGGTGAAATTGGACTAAATTAAGTTGAAAAACTGGATTAGTGGTTATGGAAAATGTCAGTTTCAAGTATTATTGGTTTAATTTGTGAAGAAATTGGGATTTATACCCTTTTTGGAGCTGGATTAGATGTTCATTTAATCATTGCAATTAGAATGATAAGATTGATTGGATTTGGGGCTACTTCGTTGATTTTGGCATTATATTTAAAAGAAATTGGATTTCAAGAGGATTATATCGGTTTATTTATGACTTTCACCTTTATTGGTGATTTAATATCAAGTTTTTTGTTATCAATAGCTGCTGACAGAATTGGTAGAAGAAATATTTTGATTTTATCATCTGCTTTAATGGCTTTAACCGGTTTATCGTTTGGTTTTTTTGATAATAGGTACATTTTGACAGTGATAGCCACTTTGGGAATTTTAACTCCAAGTGGAGGTGAAGTTGGCCCTTTTAGATCAATTGAACAAAGTTCAATTGCCAGCTTAATGTCCCCTAAAGATCGTTCTGATATTTATTCTTGGTATACATTTTTGGGATCATTTTGTGCTGCTATAGGTGCAGTTACTGGTGGTTATTTAATTGATTTTACTCATTATCAAAAAAATTATTCATTAATCGCCAGTTATAAATGTATCTTTTTAGGTTATACAGTTTTATCAACTATTTCATTATTGTTATGCTTATTTATGACTTCAAAAATTGAATGGGAATCAAAAACTATTATTGTTGAATCAGTGGAAAATAATACTCCACAAGAGCCTTTACTTGTTGAATCCTCACGCGAACAAACCGAACAACAACCAACAGAATCTAGTCAGTTATTACCAAAATCAAACTCTCCAGATGTCAGATCTAAATGGGAAAACTTTTTACCCGTATTGGATCCATCGGTATTGGGTTTAGTAGCAAAATTGTCATTATTATTTGCTCTTGATTCTTTTGCTTCTTCTTTAGTTCCATTATCTTGGCAATCTTATTATATTAAAGGTAAATTTGACGTTTCGGCAGGGTACTTAGGTTCAGTGTTTTTCATCACAGGAATTGTTAGTGGATTTACATCATTGTTGAGTACGACTCTTACAAAAAGATTTGGACCAGTAGTGACAATGGTGGTGACCCATTTACCTGCGTCTATTCTTTTAGGTTGTGTACCAATTCCAAGATCATTTCCAGTTACTTTAGCAATATTGGTTTTTCGGGCATCAACTCAGTCCATGGACGTTGCCCCAAAGCATGTCTTTTTAGCAACTTTAGTCCCAGATAGTGAACGGACTGCAGTATTTGGGTGGGTAAATGTTGTTAAGACATTGTCTCAGGTTTTAGGTCCAATTTTTGCAGGTGCATTTACTCAAAGAGGAGCTCAATGGATTACATTCGTAATTGCGTCGGCATTGAAGACTTCATATGATTTAGGAATGTTGGCTACATTTCTTACTTTTAATAGACATACGCAGCATTGAATTTAGACCTGAGGATGTCTGCTCTAATATCGACTTCAGTTTATCAATATGTACAATGGATGTGTGTTTGTGATAATTTATGTTTTTTTAATTTTTTGGTACATTTGATATGTTTATTTAGTAATTTATAATATTTAATGATTTTTATAACTTGTGTCTTTTTTTTTAATAGACTCAAGATCTTTTTAAGACAGGGGTTTCTCTGGATTAGATTGTATGAACCATGTCAAAACTTATCTCTGTGTCAATGTCATAAACCCACACAAGAAATTCTCATTGCAATAAACAATTAAAGAGTAGAGATTTCACTAAATATTTCAGAGATAAATGCTTCTAAAGTTTGATAAGCACTTGGTGTTTTCTTCTAACCTATCAATTCACTTGCTCAAAGTACCTTGCTCAATTTGAAGTGTAATTTTTATTCTCTAGAGAACGAAGTAATGAATTTGACAGAGAAAAGAGGCTAGAAACAAATTTGAATATTCAAATAACTATTTAACTTATTATTTAGAAGCCACGCTGCATTTGTGTTAAGGTATGGTTCTGGAAATATTAAAAACAAATTATGATTGAAGATTATGGCTGCAAAATTTGCAGCCAATGCGGGGGTAAAATGAGGTACTAGCAAGTACCAATCAAAATTAGCACTATTTAAATTGAACAAAGAAATTTACAGTAGAAAACCCCGAAGAACGTTGATATTCAGCATATAAAACTAAATCACGAATTTTTGCTATCTCTAAGTTCTTCTTCTACTACTTGTGCAACTAATACTGGTGGTTTTTTTGCGAGTGAATTTAGTTGATAACTATATAAAGCTAAATAGAGGCTTTAAATAAACAAGAAGTGGCTCAATAGAAATAGAAGATTTGACCACTAAACTTTTTCTTCTCGATTTGAAAATGATTTCAAGGTTTTTACATTACTGTAATCTTGAACCAGAAAGTATCTAGAACACTTACTGGGTGAGAGTACTTTGTAATACCAAGTAAATAAAAACTTGCCATTTCATAAATTACAAAAGAAGTAACAATACAAGAATCTTGCCACTGCATACATTGCATAAAAAACTATTTTTATCCATCTCCGAAAATGTGTAAATCTACAGGTGCCACGTATATTAATTGAAAAACAAAAGATTGTATGGAAAGAAATCACTAGTTGGAATGATCGACTGTTTTGTACAAAAGGTAAATAGAGCATAAATATAAAAATCTTATAGAGAATATATAAAGTATATAAAGTATATAGTAAACAGAAAGTATATAAAGTATATAAAGTATATAGCAAATAGATAGCATATAAAGTATAAAGTGTATAAAAAATATTTTGTGAGTCTAGTTTTTTTAAATCATTTTTATTTGCATTTTTATTGTGTTTTTTGCTCTATTCTTTACCTATGGCTATCTACTAATACCCTATGACTATCTATAGAGTATGTTTTCCTTTCTAAATATGATCTATTTACTTTCCATACTTCATCTAGTCTCTATTTACTTTATGGACTTACTTTTGCATAATTTTTTTATTTTCCGACATCCAGTGTGGGATGCAATTCGATTTATAACTACAGGTACTGATTATTTGAATGTACATCATAAAGGGCATAGGACATAAATAATGCCACGGTGATAATACTTAATGTCTATTGTTGTATTATCATAATCGTCCTATAATGATTGGCTGATTATGAATTCCTTATTTACCAACAATTTCATTGTTTGAAGCCTGACCGGAGTATCCCGGGTATACCCACTAAAGTTCTTGGGTGCAAAAAGAAAAAAGAAAAAAAAAAACCTAAAAAAAACCAAAAAATGAACCTCAACAATCAAATCAACCACACTAGATAAACGAGTATATACGATTAAACAAAACAGTAAATAGAAAAGATTTTCATCAAATACCAGCGTAATACAAAGTGAACAATACTTTTTCAGTATCGGTTGAAATGTAGTGTTTTTTCGGTTCTTATGAGTAATAGCGTTTTTCATAGTATCAGTTGGAGGGTTTTACCTTCTCTAGCATACAGTTACGTGCGATGCCGGGGGAATTAAAAATATAGGAGGTTGATTCATTGATCTATACAAAGAAATTTAAAAAGAAATATTAGACAATTTTTCATTGTAACAGGAAATATCATAATCAATTTATTATATGAACAATCTATTTCTCAAGATATTGAGCTTGTTGAATCTAGTTTTATAATTAACTTGATCTTTATTAATACTTACTTGTTGCTTCTGCATATTGAATTTGTATAGAACTGTCAAAATCTCGGGGTTCAAAATTGGTTGCAAAAGTGCGACATTTTGCCGTGGTTCCTAAAATCGCCGGTTCAAATGTCGCGTCCTACAGGAGGGGAGAATTTCTACCAGGTTTGCGATATAAATAGTGATCACTATACCATACCCCAGATTATTCCCGATTGGAACAAGTATTGATAATATTGAACTTATTGTTCAATATTGGATAATTCTTATTCAAGAGGTTTGTCGTTATGACAAAAAAACTAACGCCTGCCGAGAAACGAGCTCGAAAACCTGCTGCAAGAGCTTGTACATTTTGTCATGAAAAACATTTACAATGTTCAAATGAAAGACCGTGTCGAAATTGTGTTAAACGAAATATTGGTGATCAATGTCAAGATGTAACTCGAAAACGAGCTCGATATTTAACTAAAAAAAAATCATCAACTGACCCTAATAATAATAATATTAATAACAATAATATTAATACTACTACTAGTCAAGATGCATCAATTACTGATTCGACACCAATATTACTGCCGAGACTAATTGAACCAATAAATCCAATATCTATGGATTCAGGAATCATTAGTAGAAGCCAATTTGACGGTAATTTAACTCATGATGTAATCAATGATTTTTCATTCCCCAATACTAGTAATAGTATCAATCATAGCAACAACAACAACACCACCACCAACAACAATATGCATAATAACCATCATACCCACAATAATCATATGCTAAATACTACCAAAGATGTTATGAATCGATTATTGTTTGATCGTCATCATGAGGATCCTTCTCTAGTTTCAAGATCTCAACCAATAAATTTCACATCAAATTATTTGAATCAAGAATATTTAATGTTGGGGGATATATTAAAATCAAAACCTTCAAGTCCTAGTTTATCAAATACCAGTGTTGATCAACAAGACCTCTTACAAAATCTAGATTTCAATATGTTTTCTAATAAAGTTCTACAGAAAATGAAAGATTCTCGACCTTTTATATCTTTAGGTTACGATAACTCAATAACCAATCCAAGTATAACAAATTTAGATAACAATAAAAACAATAATAATTCCAATAACAATACCAACAATAACAATTCCAATAACACCAACAATAATACCAGTACCAACGATAATAACAATAACAACAATAATTCGGACAATTTAGACAACATTGATGAAAATAGTTTTAAGAAAGCTCCACCTTTAATAACTGATCTACAGAATATTGAAAGAATTAGTCGAGAAAATTCATCGAGTAACTTGAAACAGATTGAGACAAAAGTTGAATATGTTTCGCCATTAATGACCCATAATATTTATCAATCAGTCCATGATATTTATAACAATCGTCAAATGAATTTCGATTATCCTCAATCGTATCATTCATTAACCAAATTTTTAAAAGCACGATTTCTGGGTAATAATTTACCAGCCGAAGAAAAAGCCTTGAAAAGGAATAATTTATTAATAATACTAAAATTAATTGCATCATATAGACCAACATTCATATCCGCCCATAAAAATCTTTTAAAACCATTAGATTTACAATTTTTAGAGATGACATTTCAAAGATCATTAATTGATTATGAAAAATTATGTCAATTAAATTCATGTCCAACAATAATGTGGAGAAGAACTGGAGAGATTGTTCTGATAACTGATGATTTATTAAGCTTATTAGGATATAATATGGGAGATTTATTATCGAAACGAACGTTTATTATGGAACTAATGTATGATGATGAATCAATTATAAAATATTTCAAAAATTTTAAATTCATTGCTGTTGGTAATTTATTATCATCAGTACAAACAAATTGTAAATTAAAAAGGAACAATGTCAAATCATCATCAAACGTTACAAATCAATTATATGGTGCTCAAAATCAAAATAACGAATGTATTGATTTTCGATCAGTATGGACAGTAAAACGAGATATATTTGATATGCCAATGTTAATTATTGGTCAATTCTTACCAGTTTTACCTCAATCTGAAGGCATGCGAATGTATTAATATCAACTAAAAACAATATTTGCAACCATTGAATTCAATAACAAAGAATTTTCAATCAAAACAGTTTGTCAATCAAAAAAAAAAATGTTTGTCAATCAATCATCCTATTTATTATGTATCAATAATCATATATAAGCATATATAAGCATATATATATATATATATATATATATATATATATATATATATATATATATATGTTTATTTATATCTTCACCAAAAAATTTAAAAGTAAATACGAAACTCAATAAATAGTTAGTTAAAATGCAACAAAAACTAAAGCAAACATGGTTGCTTGAGTTTTCTCAACGTAACTAAGTACCTGGTATTACAAAATGTGTCTACTGACGTAGGAGAAATATCATCTTGGAGAACATCATTTGTAGTTTTCATTCTGGAGAACATCATTTGTAGTTTTCATTCTAGAGAACATCATATTTAGTCTTCATTCTGGAGAACATCATTCGTAGTTTTCATTCTGGATTCAATTTTTTTGTTGACTTTGAATGGTTAAAGCATCAAAAGTGCCAAGTGTCAAGTTGTCAAAGATGTCAAGAGTATATGCGCTAAGGATATCACACCAAATCTACATTACAAATGGTGTGGTGTCATTACTTACAATCACTGATCCATACCACTATATCTAAAACTATTTGGTGATGGTGTGTATATAAGAGGGGTTGCATTAATAAATGAATAAATGCGCAATAATTGATTGGTAATTTTGCGTTATTAATGTGAGTAAGTAGTAGTAGATGACTAGAAATAGATAATGATGATTGTTTTTTTTATGATGTTTTTTAAGTAGTTGCGGCTGGAAATGGGATGATGATATATTGAAAAATAGTTAATAATAAAAAATCATCATATGATGTTGCGATTAAAAGTTGTGGTCTGAAATTTTAAGGAATAACACCACTATTTCGGAAAATCGAATGACACATTAATAAAAATTTTTCTAACAATATTACACCCCTTAAAAACTAAGGTTACTATAAATTAACCATGATTTTAACTTACTAGTATATCTTTTATATCATTTATATTTTTATAATCAAACAATCAAACAATTAATTAATTATGTATTTATCTCAAGCTAGAGCTACTTTACTGAAACCAAGAAATGCTTTAATGGCAGGTGCGGCTGTTTACGGTCTGTTAGTATTCTACATGAGTACTCGTTACTATCAATCTTCTCCAATTAAACAAGTATTTCATAATGCTGGTGAAGAATGGGATAAAGTAGAAATCATGCGTCCTAAATAAACTAAAAAAACCAAACCATTATCTCCACCACCACCATCATGATCATGATCATGATCATGATCATTATCATTATTATCATTTAAAATTCCTGATAATGCCCCTCATCATCATCTAGTTTCATTATTTTTGAACCATATCTAATTGGTTGCTCAATCTATTCAATTCATCAGTATTTATTAGTATTTGCTATTATATATACTTTTTAATACACATTAACTTATTTATTTATTTAATCATTTATTAATTTGTACTTATCATTAAATTTGCATCTCCATTTACATTTGGAACCTCATTTCCTATTTGGGATATGAGTTCCCAACTATCCACAAATTGGCTGAAAAGGGTAACCACCGACTTTAGTTCAACACTGGTTCTTAAGTTTTTTAAGGTTCTTCACTGGTACTACAGTTCAAAAAATCATATCTCGGTACCTAAACTTTGATTATAGTGAACCTCTAAGAAATCATTAATCCCAAAAGTGTGCACCCCGTACAAAAATTGTATAAAACTATTGAACCTTCAACCAATTTCGCTAGCAATTAATTGCTGTAATTTCTTTTCCTATACCTCTAAACAATAGACATAACATAGTTTCTTTAAAATTCTAAATATTCTAATTGACATTAATGCTGTAGTGAAAAAAAATTAAAAAAAAAAAAATTGAAAAAAGAACCACATTTTCAAATTCAAGCAACTCTATGTAATTGGACACTTAAGATTCAAAACTGATATTGGAGCAAAAATTATATAAAATAAATTCAATATTATCAATATTTATCGCATCAGTTATTATGGTTACAATTCTTAGGCTTGTTTAAGTTGGACCTCCATGGAAAAACATTTATATAGTTAAAACAAATCAAACTTCTGAACCTATTCAATGTATCTTGCACAGTGGTCAATAACATAACCATATTTAACCGTTTTTGATGATTCAAATACTTACTTTGAAGCCTTTTGCACTAAAATCACATAATATTCATCTTTTACAGCACCATAATCTGACCCATCTCCTTAGTAATAATTGGCTAGGTATATGTATATTTTTTTACCCCAAATAAACTTGTTTGTGAAGGAAGCCCTATCGTGTTTGCCTGTTCTATCAAGATACAAGCAGACTGGTTATTTTTCGAAAAATCAATCTTGAACAATGCAAACTGAGTAAACCAATAGTTCGAATTACGTTAAATTAAAATTATTTTCTTGTTTATGGAATCACTTACGCTTAATTTTCTACCTTTAAAATAGATCGGTGTTTTAGTTTTTGTCATCGAAAATCATGATACTCTGGCCTCCATTAAAAGTTACTCTAAAACAGACAATAATGTACTATAATAGTAGAGGTGTTACCTGTGTTTTACTGAAGGTGAAGAACTTTTATGGTTGCAAATATATATTCTTTTTATATACTGTCAAGTCAGAAAAAATTTTTTAAAGTCAAACTCAATATTTTTTTATTGAACAGTCCGAATTCTATTGCTATTTATGACTATTTACATATCGTATAATTTCTAACAGTATCATCATAGCAGAGTATTGGTTGGAGTTGGAGCTTGAGATACTGGGGCAATATCAGAATTTGAGTTTGTTGTGGATACAGCATTACCATTTGGCTCGGTAGACAAACCAACTACTGGTGTTCCACTTGTGGGTGTACTAGATGTAGAAACTGGTATGCCGGTAACAGGTGGTATAGTTCCACCTTGAGTTTGCGCATATAATGGACATGATTTATTGGTTCGAATATGGCCAAATGCACCACATGATTTGCATCTTCTGGTTTTACTTTTCCCCTTTCCTATACCTTTCCCACCAATAGCATATGAACCATCAGGAAAAACAACGGTATTAGCATCGATGATTCTACCTCCACCTGCAGCAGCAGCAGCAAGAATTGAATCCTTAGCTGGTTTTTTCAATTTATTTAATTTTGCCTTCTTTTCTAAATTAGCTAATTTTTCTTCTAAAGCTTTTCTTCTAATTTTATTTAACTCTTTATCGGATGTAGGTAAAATATCACCAACTTCAGCATTCTTCAACATCTCATCTTCAATTTGTTTACGTCTTCTAATATATGCTTTGATAATTCTTGGATCATTCACTATTTCAACTTTACGTTGCAAAATACCATTTTTATCTCGAACTCTTCTAGTGATCTTCAAAACTTGATGTTCATCAACTAATTTATCATCCTTAATCTTACTCTTGATATACTTAAAATGATTGCTTGGCTTGTATTCATCATAAATGGTTTGCAAATCAAAATTATCTCCGTGATCAACTAGTGAAGAACGCTGAGAATACCAAATTCGTTTAATTTCTTGGTCATACAATTTTTGAACATATGCTGCTGTATTAGTTTTAGGGGCATTCTCTTTCGGTGGAGCAAATAATGGTTGAAACCCATTTCTTTGAGTTGCTCGAATTAAAGAAAATCCCAAACCATTTCCAGTTGGATCACCCTCTCCATTCAAGAGTAACATTGATTTGGTTTGTATAGCATTCAAAAAATTTCTTGTTAAGTTCCAAGGTGCTAATTCTTCGTCAATGTCCACTTCAGCATCAGGATCTCGCGCTTTTCTTGTTTTCTCTTTCTTTATTTCCTGCTCTTCATTTTCATCTTTTTCTTTGTCTTTATTTTCATCTCTTTCTTTTTCCTTTTCTTCATCATCATCTTCAACCTCTTTTTTCCTTTTTTCTTTCTTTTCTTTCTCTTTCTCTTTATCTTTTTTCATTTCATGTCCATATAATGCGTAGGTATCATCCAAAACTTGTTGACCATGTTGCATACTATCAAGCAACACAGAATCTTCAGGTGTAAGCATTGAACGAATTTCTTCCTCCGGTGGTGCATATTCTCGACCTTTGATTTTCCAAAATCCCTGATCTTCACCTTGTCTTTGGTATTCCATAAACTCTTTTAGTCTTTGTCTATTTTGCATATCATTTTGATCTGGGAAATGTCTTGAGAAGTCTTTAACTGCAACTCTATTAATTCCATTATTATTCATTACACGAAAAACAACCATTTTCAATCTATTTTTGGATGCATTAGTAACTTTTCTAGAATGTGGAGCTGGTACTTCAACGGCAGGGAAAATATTACCAACTGAAAATACAAAATTGATACTTCTTAAATAGTTTTTTTGGTGATTTCCAGCCCCTTGAGACCTTATAAACAAAAAATCTGTATTTCTGACATTATGCTTAAATATTGGAGCTCGAATCATATTATTATATAAAGCCGGAACAAAATCACCAGGTGCAACTTCACCGAAGTTCCAAAATGGAGATCTATCTTGTACACCCAAAACATGAGTTTCTCCAATAGGAGCTTTTGGTCTTGACGTATCTTCTTCTAATTCTTTTCTATAATAATTAATAATTTTTGATCCCATACCAAAATTAGATAAAATTTGAGGATATTCTTCTGAATACTCCAAACCAATAATATTAGCAGTATCAGCTGCAGTTAAATCGGCAGTTTTAGCAAATATCTCTTGAGATGTTTTATTTCTGTCTTTTTTCTTTTTTCTTATTCTTAATTTAGAAAAGCTAACCAAAGTACCAGGTCTTATTAAAAATTTTGGTCGGTGGAACGATCTAGCCTCCTCTTTGGTTAGTTTTACTTTATAATATGGAGATTGTAATCTCAATGCAGGTATTGAATGTTCAATATTCAAATTTGATAATTGACTTCTAACTTTAGTGACGTAATTTTCTTTCAATATTTCATATTCTTTATCATTTGAAATATTAAATTTCATATTCAAAAGTTTTTCATTAGTTGGTATAACAGCTTTTGAACCATTGTCCTTCTTTTTGGGAACAAAAATCAAATTAGGATCGTTCATGTCCAATTTCAATAAATTTTCACTAATTTGACCGTTAAAAATATTTTCAATATAGTCATCATCATCTCCATCATCAAGAAAATCATGATCAATCAAGTCCTGAACCTTCTTCAGATCCAAATGTTTGTCACCAGCGTTGATTATATCGTCATCATTCCAATCAGTAGTTGATAAAATCAATTCTTTAGAAAAATCAGTGAATTTATCGTTATTGGACCAATCTTTATTCAAAAAAGAAATTTCTTTAGTCGATACTGGATTAAGACCATTTATGGATAATTTTTTAATAATTTCATAATCTTGTTTGGTAATATCTACTATACCTTGTTTATCCTCTACTATAGCAGTCCTTTTCTTTGATCGAAAGATTTTTTTAGTATCCAAACTTAATTCTAGATGTAGTTTTGTCGGTATTAATGGTTTTACATTATCTCTTTCTGCAATTGGAGGTATTTGATAATTATAATATCTTGGTTTTGGTAAGAAGAATGTATGATAATTGAAAGGTTTATCCGAAGAATAGTTTGGATAATAATATTTTAAATTTCTTTTCAATTTCTTTTTCTCTAATTTGGCCACCACTTTCATAAGTTTCATTCGTTTAGCTTGACGAATTTCTTCTAATTCCAATTGTCTCTTCTTGTAAGTCTCATCGTCCTCGCGAAACATATCTCGCATTTCATTAATGCCATCATCCACTTCAAATCCCGTTGAATGTCCTAAATCATTGAATAAATCATCATTATTGTCATGGTTGTTACCATGATGATCACCACCAAATATATCGTCAAATTGTTGATCAGCATGATTATGGTCGACAAAATCATGAGGCTTACCTTCATCCATCAAGTCATTAAACAAATCATCGTCGTCACCCAATCCTCCGTTAGTTGCAGCTTCTTCCTCTGGTAAATCTTCATCGGCTAGTTCATCAATATCCTCATAATCAACTGCATCATCAGCATGCTTAGTTTTTCGAGATTCAAAAATGGAATCAACCACATTATCAATCTCTCCAATATCGCCTCCGCCTAGAACTTGATTAAGCAACTTGTCCTCATCCTCCATGACCAATTCTTAACCTATGTGGTTTGTTTCTTGTGTCAGTTTGTCTGCGATCGAAAATCTGCGTACACCAAAATTTGAATGCAAAAGTGGTAATCTTCAATCAACGGGAGCTACATGAGAAACAGCAACTCTATGGCAACTATGAATAATCAAGTAGTTTTTATCGAAGCTCTAAGTATACACTGGTGAAATCTGGCGTTGATTTGACTTGATTTGAGTACGTTTAACGTAGTTTCTGATTTTGCTGCAAAATGGCATTATAGGTAGCAACTAGATACATCCCAGGAATGGAATTGGGGGACGATCCCAGAGAAATGTTATGATTTTGTCATTATTTTTGTTAAAAATGGTGTCTAAATTGCTTCAACTGATGACTTTTTATGGTATGGCACTTTGTTTGGTTTATATATACCTTATGTTGAATAAGTGATTTCAAATAGATTCAAATGGATTCAAATGGATTCAATGGATTCAAATAGATTCAATGAATTCAAATGGTTCGAAATTAGATTTGGAGTAATATTTATGGGTTTATTAGTATTAGGTTATAGCTATTACTGATGGTTCATTCCAAGTTTAAAGTACAATTGTGAGGAAGAGAGACATTGATGAATATTTATGGTTGAAGTTTGATGAGTGTTGAAAGAGTAAGTTCGCATGCAAAGCCAGATACTTGTGTAATAAGCAGGTATTTCCTTATTTTAAAAGTTCAATACTCTTTTAAGTTCAATGCTTGTTGCTTAAGTTCTTGTCCTTTAATGCTTGATTTGTATCTACTTGATTCAAGCTAATTTTTTGTTGTTGCAATTTTTAGTCGCGCGTTTATTCATATTACTAAAAGATTAAGACAACAGAGTTAATGTTTGAAAAATTGAAGGTGGAAGATCCTATAAAGAACACCGTTTTGGTCTTGGTTGACGAAGAAATTCTGAATATTAGTTATGAAGAAACCGGGGATTTTGAAATCTATAAATTTACCAATTCAATTATATTTTTAGATTATATCGAAGAAATATTAAATAAAGTTGCAGCAAAGTCATTTAAATCCAAAATAACAATCATTAATATATTCAATTCATTTGAAAACTATTTCAGAATTTTACTTAAGCTACATCAGTTTGATCACAATCGACAATCAACTATTGATGAGTTTAAAAAATCGATGAAAAGTTTCAATAGTGTTAACAATGATGATTTCGAGCCAAAGTTAGGATTGGGTCAATGTGATTTACCTTTAAGTTTTTGTTTGATAAATGTTCTTCCATCCAAATTGATTGGCCAAGAAACTATGACGATAAATAGTATTTTACTACAACAGGTTTTAAGATTTACTAGTTTGAAACATGGAAGTGCTTTGTTATCCACAAGTAATGTTGAGTTGATCAAACAGCAGCCACTTGAGTTTCTTGAAACTTTAGATTTATCTACTCCAAAACCAATATTCGATTCAACTCAAAAATTTCCTCTTATTATACCAAATGGTTGGGATTCATTCAACAAAATTATTTTACTAAGTAATTCATCTATTTATCGTCATGATTTATTATTAACATCAGAAAGAGATTGTAATGTATTAAACAATGTTTATAATAATACATTTTATAATTCTATTGACAAATCGGAATTATTAAAACGAATTATTCCTAACTACGATAGACATGAGAATTGTGAAAAAACTTCCAATTTGATGACATTCAATGATATGTTGCAGAAGGTCCAGGAGCCCGAGATTCATACTGATCCGGATATTACAATATAATAAATCTTTTATCTTAAACTACATTATGATAAATTACATAGTGTTCACAACTCCAAATGAAAAAAAAGGTTTCTTGACATATTTTACTAACCCAATTTTTGAGTTGACAAATAATCTCATGATACAAACTACTAGATTGGCTTATAACATCATTCCAAATCTACAGATAGGTAGTCAATCGAATTATTCAATATTGCTATGACATTTTTTTTTATGTCGCGATGCTGAAAATTGAATATTCACAAAGTAAAAATATTCTGGATATTGATTTAAATTAGCCATTTTTTTGTAATATATTGATGGGAACTAGTCCAAAGGAGTTTGCTGAATTATTCAAGGTACTGAAAGTGTGAAATATTAAAGTATTTCAAAGTTAAATTGCCTTCAAAGACGTGATTTCAATATTATTTTGAAAAGTTATACTTCTTTCCCTAATGACAGATGCCAAAACAGAAGACCCTTTAAGTTCAAATACAGCGAAATTATCTATATCAGCTGTGGATGAAGGAAATGCAAGAGCGCAAGTACGTGAATTGATGAATGGAGAGTTGTCAAGTAGACGTAATTCGGTGGTTAGTTTTATCTCGATCAATGAAAATGAAGAATTAGATAATAGTTCCAAAGAGGATTTATTGGCTACACCCGTAGTAAGTCAACAAAAAAGAAGAAGAAGTTCTGCACAATCATTGAATATTGCTAATGGCTCTTCCACCTCATCTTTATCATTTTCCTCATTATTGTCTCCAGCTCCCAATTCAACGGTTCAAAAACCTCCTGCAAAACGGGAGAAAATTCATAAAAAGAAATTGATGAAAGCTACACAAGCTCCAGAGTTTGAAATCAACTTTAGCAATCAGGTTGTTGGTAAACGATTACCATTTAAACTGTTAAGAGAATTAGTTTTGTGCGCTTTTAACATAAAGTCTAACTCAAAGGGGTCCAAATGGTACAATTTATCCAATGTTAATAATATACCTAAGGTAGTTTTTTGTTTAGTACCTGGTTTGGATCTCGAAAAACTTGAATCTCCCACGGAGGATCAATTAATTAAAACTGTTGATTTGACAAAAATTCCTGAATTGGACTTTTTTTACGATACTTTTGATGCTTTGATTCGAACACAAAATCCAGGTTCAAAAGATTCTATATACTCTCCAAAGCAAACGATTACCAACATTCCTTTAACAAAAAATGAAAAAAGTGAATTATTATCCAAATCGAAATCTACTAAGATAACAATAAATGACTTGTTGTTAAGTGAGTTTGAAATGTCCCAATATAACTATCCTATCAATCTTAATTTAGAAGATAATCCAGATTGGGTACAAACGAAACCTTTTAAACATGAAGGTTCAACTATATTTGCCCTTGATTGTGAATTTTGTGAAGCAGAGTGTGGCAAAGTTTTAACTCGGGTATCAATAGTTAATTTTCAAGGTGAAGTTGTATTAGATACTTATGTGAAACCAAAAGAAGAGATAATAAATTATTTAACAAAGTATTCTGGTATAACCCCGGAAAATTTAGAAAATGTTACAACCGACTTGAAAGACATTCAAAATAGAATTATTAATATAGTTTCATCTGATGACATACTAATTGGTCATTCACTTGAATCCGATTTGAATGTCATGAAAATCAAACATTGTCGAATTGTGGATACATCAATAACTTTTCAACATGTTAGAGGTCCACCATCGAAACCATCATTAAAATGGTTGGCAACAACTTATCTTGGTCGTACAATTCAAAATGGTGAACAAACTGGAGAGGGCCATTCATCTATTGAAGATGCTACTGCCTGTCTTGACTTAATAAAATTGAAAATTCTGGAGGGGAAATTATTCGGAAATAATGTTGGCGAAATCAGTATTTTTGAGAAATTGTCACTTGCAAAACAGGATAGCTTTGAATCTTTAGTGATCAGTTATAGTCAATATAAAGAGCAAGAATCATTTCAAAATCCTAAATCATATCACGTAAAAAATGTTTATGTGAACAACGATGAAGAATTAGTTGATGAATTTATTAAGCAAGAAGAAGGTAAAAATTTTATTTTATTGAATTTGCGAGAGTTAGAATTTGCTTTGAAATGGTCTTCAATTCCAAGCCATTACAATGGTCCCGAATATAACCAAACTGAGAATTATATATCACAATTATACACAAAAACAAATCAAAGATTAAAAACTATATATTCGCAATTGCCAGCAAATTCACTTATGATAGTTCATTCTACAACTGGAGATCCTAATAATATGTTCAAATTACAAGCAATAAAGCGTAATTTTCAAAAAAGGGAACGTGAAGGAGAAGATGTTACAAAATTTCCAAAAAGTGAAAGTTGGGATTTTGAAAAGCAACTGTTGCTTTTTGAAGCTACAGAATTAGCTCGAGATTCAATAGCCTTCATCAATTTGAAAAAAGAATAGAAAGTTATCAAACAATTACTGTACATTAAAAAATCAAAATAATAGACAAATCTGTACTAGGATAAAACAAGAATAATGAAAACAACAGATATGATCTCTACAAAAAAGTAAGAATCATTGTATACTAAGATAATTAATGAATAGAAACAATAGTTACTTGAAAATAATTGGAATTTATCACTTAACAATAATTATTGACTACTAGTACTTACTCTACATTAAACTAAATCAAAAATCGCTCATCTTTATACTTTGTTTTGTTTCATTTGTTGCCTCATGCTTTCATCTCCTCTTTCTAGCTCTCATCTCATCTTTCTCTTTTTCTTTCTTTCTTTCTTTATTCCATCCTTCTTTCATTCAATCTTTCATTCCTTCCTTCCTTCCTTCCTTCATTCTTTCCTTCATTTCTTCCTTCCTTCTTTCTTTCTTGCTTTCAATCTTTCTTTCTTTCTTTCAATCTTTGATTCCTAATTGTTCATTTAGCCTAATCCTCGAATTTCTCCTTCTTCGTTCTTCATTACCAACGCTTCCTTCAATTCATTTGTGACCGGGGTATGATTGACTTGATTGTCAACTACGTTAACTTCTTGGGGCGTACTATGACCATACTTCCAGTTGGATAAATCCAAAACATCATCCTCCGACAATCTCAAACTGGTTCCAGCTTTATGGTTTATGTTGGTTTTATACCAACCCTTCAATCTAATCAGATTGGGGACATTCTCGGTGTTCAAGGTTAGTTGTGGGGTGTACCAGTCTTTGACCCAAGTAACAGTTTCTGCCAATTTTTCATGGTACTGAATTCCGCTAGGAATTGGAGTTTGTGATTGACTATGTGAAAACATGTTGATTAAATATATTTATAAAAGCAATATTGATGGCAAACTTGCACCAATCAAACTTTGTAACCCCAACCAAGCCAGTTTTGTCCAACCAGGGTCCAGTGATGAGGCAATTGCCCAAGAAAAATCAAACAATAGCTGGAGCAATTGTTATGAGTGAGGATGACCAAAAACCAGAGCTACTAGTACGAAATTACTCGATTTTGACTACAAAGGTTTCAATGGTGTAAAAACAATACTTGATTTTGACTACATAGGTTTCAATGGTGTAATTAAGAAGTAATTTGTTAATAAGAATTAGTACCTGTTCAAAGCAATTCTAGTAAATACTCTATTGATTATGTGCAGCCCTCACTACAATCATGACTTTTTGATGATTGCAATTTAACTGAATTGATGAGATACTACTGAATAATGTTGATTAAGTAAATGCAGTTGGCTGTAATTATTTATGTACTATATATTCGATGCAATTTTGGGTATAGAGGCTGAAGTTTGTAGAAATGATTCCTCAGATACTGAATCTTGAGTAGATGATTCTTGGTTACCTGAATGAGATTTCGATTGTGGGTGTTGCTTCTCATTACCTAAATCTGGTTTAGATTGTTGGTGTTGCTTATCATTTTGGTTACCTGGATCTGGGGTTGATTCTTGTGGTTTTTGTTTTTGGTTATCAGAATCTGGGGTTGATTCAAATGAATGATCGTTTTGATTTTGTTTTTGTTTTAATTGTTGTTGTTGACGTTGTTTTAATTCACGCTGTTTTTTCATTGCTTTCAGTTTAGCATTTTCAAGTTTTTTCTTAATTTCCAACCTTCGCTTCTCATCTCTTTCGACTCTTTGATTATATAACTTGATTAATTGTTTTGGTTTATGACCAAACACAATTTCATATTCACAAATTAAACAACAATTACTATTCATAATTAATCCACCTTGAATGGGCGGAGAAACATTGTTTTCAATTTTTTTCTTATTTTTTTTCTTTTTATCCTTTTTATCGGGTAATTCTTTCAAATTCAATTCATTTATTGATGGTAATTTTGTTTTATTTTGTAATAATTGAATCTTTTCTTCGACGTTATTGTAGGTTGGAATTAATTTGCCATTCTTATCATATTCAAACGTAAATTCACATGATGGTCCTTCTTCATACTGAGGTTTATTCTGATTCAATTCAAGTTCAATATGATGAGAATATGAATAATTAGAGTCATCAATAATCTCATCGACATCATAATTGTCTTGATTATGAATAATATCAATATCAATATCAAATTGATCTTCGTCTTCTAGTTCATCCATACTCCCATTGTGATTATAGTTAATCATATTGGCAATTTTATATCGTAAAACATCCATTTCATTTTCATTTAATAATTCATTAGCCAGTATTGCACCATTTTGCTTTTGTTTGATTGCGGTTTTAAACAGGTCTAGTTTGTTTAAGTTCGATAAAGCTTCAACTAAACTAGCTAATTTATGATCCTTATTATCGTTTTCAGGTTGTTTCACTTGTTGGTCATCACTTTCAATCTTTGTGGATGAATTTTGGTTCATGATCTCATTGAGCTTTTGAACACATGCAAAAGTATCCGATTCATCTTCTTTATCCATCTCTTGATTTTCCAATTGATCCAATAAACTATAATCAAAAATAGGTTTATCATTGTCTTCGTCATCACCATAATTATGGTCTTGATCTTCTTGGGGGAAAGGCAGATAATTGTCTTCGTCAATAAATTGTTTATTCATTGCTTGCTGCCATGATTCATAGTTATTTGACACCAATTCAAACAACTTCTTGGGGTTTAACTTGGAATACTTAAAGTTGGCATCAAAGGTTTCAGATTTATCAGGGTTTTTACCCATCAAATCAAATTTTTGAGATATCTCTTCAATATCCCCAGTTTTAGATCGTTCTTTTGTCATTATATCCCTAGCATCAGTTTCAATATGTTGCTATCCTACTTACTACAACCGTTTTAACTTTTCTTCACCTCTTTACTAGTTTCTTACTCTTGACCAGATTTTTTTTCTCGTCCTGCACTATTAATTGTAAGATGAATAAACCATTTATTGAACAAAACTACACACTACACCGGGAAATATCAAGTAATAACCGGTCTATAAACAGTCTATAGGTAAGCTAATATGTAATTATTCAATCTTTTCTCATTGTTCTTTGTTTTTCTGCATTTTGAACCACTTTTTCATCAACAAATAACCCTTTTCTTCTTCTGATAGTATTCATATATCTTCTGGCAACATTCTCTCGTTCAGCAAATACTCCAAGATCTTCTAGTTCCTCTTCAGTGTGAGGTACCCAATATGGATCAATGTCAAGAACATCAAATCCATCAAATACTAGTTGAGGCGACGCAGCACCTGAAGTTTTCTTTCTAATATCTTCTGAAAATCCAAATGCTTCTATGACAGGGATTCTAGCAATGATTGTGAAAAATGGGGTCCCTTCTTTCATTTCTTCTGATATAATTGTCCCCCCTCTTTGTTGAACTACCCCATACACTTTTCCCAAAACTTCGGCTGTAGCTTGAATTTCACAAACGTACATGGCAAGATATAACCGGGGTGATGCACTTAAAATTTGTGCATGAATTGAATCCTTAGTTAAACGAATGATTCTTCCACCAAGATTTCTATCAACTCCATCTGTTTCTGTTTCAGTAATTGTACTATTTTTTAAAATTACTAAACATCCTTGTAATGGCTCAGACGCAATCGGTCCCTCATTCATCGCTAGTTGAAATCCATTCAATACATTATTCTCATATATAAATCTATCTTCTTGATTTGTTTGGTTAAATAAATGACGAAACTTGTTATTATTACCCTCAGCTTCAATGAAAATATTGGCCCCAATTCTTTTGGGTCCAAAAGCAATAATATTTCCAATAAAACTGTCAATATTTGGAAACCCGCCTAAAAATCCAGTTTCAGTTAAAATTTCTCTTATTCTATTTTCAATGACTTTTTTAGACTCCAAAATATCATATTTATTATATAAAAGTTTACTAAAATCTTTCTCGTGGTTATTAATATACTTGACTATCTCTTGTGGTAATGGCTGAATTTCAAATTTTAAATCTATTCCTTCAACGTTATCTTCTTCATCATTCGTTCTCTCAGTCAGAAATTCTTTCTTCGATTCATTGGCAATACCTTCTCTAAATGGAATCACTGGCTCTTTGACGGTGACTTCAACACCTTTAGCAAAACGCAGCTCCAAATCTTTCAAACATCTTTCCAAATGTAACTCACCAGCAACACAAACAATTAATTCACCAGAATCCTCATCAATATACCATTCTAACACGGGATCTGCTTTGGCCAACATTTCTAACCCAGTTTGAAGTTTATTTAATTTAAGAGGGTTGGATGGTTCAATTGCCACTTTCATAATTGGTTTATTATGAATAATTGTTGATGTTGTAGCAAGATTAATATAGGGTTTATCTTCTGGCATTTCTGAGCAAATTGTACCATTTTTCAAAATAGCAGCATCAATTCCAACAACACCAACTATATTACCAGATGGAACGGTATTCATTCTAACTAATTCTCTACCCATGATTAAAAATAGATCTTTGATTTCAATTTCACGATGAATTTGCTCGATATTAGTTGGATCTTCTTTAGACAATGAAGGATCATATTTAGGTCCAATTACGGTAACTCTCTGACCTTTTGTTAAAGAGCCAGAAAAAATACGAGTGAAGGCAACTAAAACCTCTGGTTTAGATTCCTCTTCCACTGGATTAATTTCAAAATCCTCTTCTTCAAATTCCCATTCAAAAGGATCTTTTTGCGGTACAATGGTAAATTCATCTTCAGTTTTCGATACCTCAGATGCTGTAACTGCAGCTTCAGAAGCTTTTTTAGCTAATTCTCGTGCTTTTCTACTTCTTTCTATAATTTCATCAGCTGATAATGTTGACTGGTTAACTTCTCTCGGTAATTCGTCTTCTGGTATTGAAATCAATTTAGAAACATAAGCTAAAGTGAATTTATCAGGTTGAGAATAATCGCAGGATTTGATGGCATTTTCAAACTCAGGATCCAATAAAGTAGATTTATCTTGATCTTTCAAATCAACAAATAATCCTTCATTTAAAATTTTATCACTCCTTTCATTTTGAGCTGTGACTGGACTTGGTAAATAATCAATAATTGAACCAAGTAAAGCATGACTTAATGGTAACCACTGTGATAACACATTGTTCAACAAACTTTTATAATCCTTTGATTTGATTTCCCGATTATTAATTTTTAAATCCAATTTTGAGATAATTTTCTCCAATTTTTCTTGGTTACGATTAATCAAAACATTATCATAAATACTCCAAATTTGTTCTAAAATTAATCCAACAAATAAAGGTTTTAACGACGATTGAGACGATTTAAGTTTTTTACCGGGTATAATTTTTTTAGTTTTCATATCTAAG
Source organism: Suzukiozyma pseudoglaebosa (assembly GCA_030705115.1). Taxonomy (NCBI): domain Eukaryota; kingdom Fungi; phylum Ascomycota; class Pichiomycetes; order Serinales; family Debaryomycetaceae; genus Suzukiozyma; species Suzukiozyma pseudoglaebosa. Next base: position 31,574 of record JANIWI010000067.1, on the reverse strand, counting down.
TAAAAGTCTCCCCATAAAGTTTTACTTAATACTTTATGACTAAAGCCGAGTTTAGCCAGATATATTTTGGCAAATGTGTTGATTGTAAACGCCCAACCGTCGATTGCTGATGCAAAAACAACATTATTCTTTTCTGGAGCAAAATAAAGATCTTGATCATCTTTTTCAACAAAATCACCTTTTGAACCCCCTTCTCTCCAAATCATATCGTCTTCCATACGATCACCGGCATAGAAAGACCCTATCACCGAGTTTACTTGTTCGATTACTCGGCTTATATGATGATATGCTTCAATTGGAGTTAATTGTAGTTCATAAATTAGTCTATCGATCTTATTAATGACTAATAGAGGTTTTAATTTATCAACCCAACTTTGACGCAAAACATTGACGGTTTGAGAGCAAACTCCTTCTACCACATCAACTACTACAACAGCGCCATCACACAATCTTGACGAGGTAGAAACCTCGGATGAAAAATCAATATGACCAGGAGAATCAATCAAATTGATTAAATATTCTTTAATAACGACTTGGTCAGAATCAGGTAATTTCCGTCCCATTTTAAAATACAATGATATAGCAGAAGCTTCCATTGTGATACCTCGCAATTGTTCATCTTCTCGAGAATCTAAGTACCTTACTTTACCAGCCAACCGCTGGGATATTATCCCATTTGTCGCCAACAATGAATCAGACAACGAGGTTTTCCCATGATCAACATGGGCAACTATGCAAACATTCCGAATACAGTTTGGATCCTGCTGCAACTTCTGAACCGTCTCTTGTGCCAACTTCATGGTATAAAACTAATTTCCTGCAATTTGGTTAGTTGAAGCTCAGTTAATGAATCATCGCGCCCATGAAATGGGCTGCAAAATTTTATACCACATTTTCAGGGCTAGTTGTTTTATTTAGCGTAGATGAAGTGTCCCTTGTGTTCAGCGGAGTTGAGACAGTGCTTGCTACAGCCTTCGCTATCGATTATATCGTGTCCTCGAGAAACGTGTGTGTTTCCATTCAATTTGACAGTTGCTGAGCTTCATGATCAGAATTTATTGATTACTGATGTTACCAGTGACGATATTATGAAAGGCGTGTATCACAAGATGGTGACTGAGGCTGAGGTGGATGAAAAGATTGCATCTTTCATTGCTAGAAGTGACGAGGATATTAAGTAGACTCGATGTTTATTGGTAGGAAGATAAAGATAAGTCATACATTAAGAGGATTGAAATTGATACGAATAACAAAGATGAGCAATAGACACAGTGAACAAAAGTACCCAGAAGATTGAAACAATCAATTAAGAGATGTATAATGATGATTCAAATCAATCAAGAGAAGTACAATAATGATTCAAATCAATTAAATGAAGTATAATGATAATTCAAATCAATCAAGAGAAGTACTATGATGATTCAAATCAATCAAGAGAAGTACACAGACAACAGAAATCAAGTGAATTACACACATGAATTAAACGATCAAATGAAGTGAAGTTCATCCACGATACAAAAGGCATAGTGAATTGTATGATTGCTCTATTGAATCGTGAGTGAATGCCACTAAAAATACATGTTCAAGATTTATTGAGCCAGAGAATTACCTACAGAAATTGCATTTAAATTCAAGGATTATTAAGATTAATTTGTTGCATAAATGATTTCTCAGTGTAATTTTACTTGATAGGATAGATATCTGATAAATATTATACAACAAGTTATGTGAGATTTTTGAATTCAATTTTAAAATCATTATGATCAACTTTTCAAGAAGAAAACGTTACTAAGTCTAACCAAGAGTTAATCATATTTTTCACAAATTCAAGTTTATTCAAACCCTTGAAAAATCAAGCTTAATATATCTAAATGAAATCCAAATTTCCCATGACGGTTCGCCTATTCATACACATTAAATAAATTTTTAAAAATCAAATATGATAAATCAGTGCAGCAAGATCTCAATACTTATGTCAGGTTTCAAGAAACACCCATTAGTTAGTCCTCAGTTCTGAAAACAATTTAATTCAATTAGTCACAAAAATCATTAAAAATAAAAGCGATTTCGTATTGTATTTTGCTTAAATATCCAGAATTACTACAGATCTACAATCAAGTCTCCAGATTAGCCAAATTTTTTATTGTATTATAGTTGATTTCCTTATATCTATCTCTCTCTATATAATCGTTGGGGTCCGGGTAAATTGATGTCCTGCATATTGGTAAATCCTTTTTGACCACGAAAAATTTTTCGACCCTTCAAAGGTTAGTTTGACCACTTGGAAGAGTTTATTGAAAGATACAAATATATAATAGAATCTACTGGTTTAAAACAGTATTATTTGCAACATTGATAATCAATTATAGTATTCACCTGAAAAAGTTTGCGATATACGAATTTTTTTAACATATTATTAATCTAAATTAAGATATGAGTGATTGGAAAGCCGAATTGGATTTACCTGAAAGGGATACCAGACCTCAAACTGAAGATGTCACTAATACTAAGGGAAAATCATTTGAAGATTTTAATTTGAAACGAGAATTATTAATGGGGATCTTTGAGGCTGGATTTGAAAAACCATCACCAATTCAAGAAGAGTCAATACCAATGGCATTAGCAGGAAGAGATATTTTGGCTAGAGCTAAAAATGGTACTGGGAAAACTGCATCTTTTGTTATTCCATGTTTGCAACAAATCAAACCAAAATTGAACAAAATTCAAAGTTTAATTTTAGTACCTACAAGAGAATTAGCATTACAAACTTCTCAAGTTGTTAGGACATTAGGTAAGCATTTGAACATTCAATGTATGGTCACCACTGGTGGTACCTCATTAAGAGATGATATTGTTCGATTAAGTGAACCAGTTCATATTTTAGTTGGAACTCCAGGTAGAGTTTTGGATTTGGCTTCTAGAGATGTTGCTGATTTTTCTGAAGCTCCTTTATTTGTTATGGATGAAGCAGATAAAATGTTGAGTCGGGAATTCAGAAATATTATTGAACAAATTTTAGAATTTTTCCCAAAAGATAGACAATCATTATTATTTTCAGCAACTTTCCCACTAACTGTTAAATCATTCATGGATAAACATTTGAAAAAGCCTTATGAAATTAATTTAATGGATGAATTAACTCTTAGAGGTATTTCTCAATTCTATGCATTCGTTGAAGAAAAACAAAAATTACACTGTTTGAATACATTATTCTCAAAATTACAAATTAATCAATCAATTATATTCTGTAATTCAACTTCAAGAGTTGAATTATTAGCTAAAAAAATTACTGAATTAGGGTACTCATGTTATTATTCTCATGCTAAAATGCCTCAGCAAGCTAGAAATAAAGTATTTCATGAATTTAGACAAGGAAAAGTTAGAAATTTAGTCTGTTCTGATTTATTGACTAGAGGTATTGATATTCAAGCAGTTAATGTAGTCATAAATTTTGATTTCCCAAAAACTGCTGAAACTTATTTACATAGAATTGGTAGATCCGGAAGATTTGGTCATTTAGGTTTAGCTATTAATTTAATGAGTTGGAATGATAGATATTCCTTATACAAAATTGAACAAGAATTAGGTACCGAAATTAAACCAATTCCTGCAAATATTGATAGAGATTTATATGTTGCAGAAAATGAAAAGGCAGTACCAAGACCATTCAGAATTGATGAATTGCCAAAAGGTAATGAAACAGTTCATAAGAAATCTGGTTATGAATACAAAGGTCAACCAATTGCTCAAGAAAATCATTCTGAAGGTCAAGCACAACCAATTCAACAACAAGTTCAACAACAAGTTCAACCACCTCAGCAAATACCCCAACAAATACCTCAGCAAATGCATCAGCAAGCTGCACCACCACAGCCACCACAACCACCACAACCACCACAACAACCACAACAACCACAACAACAACAGGTTCACAGCCAAAGTGGACCAGGGTCATCTGATTCCCAACCAGTACCACAAGGATATCCACCTCAAGGCTTTCCACCACAGGGCTATCCAATTCAAGGGTATCCACCACAAGGTTACACTCAACAATTCAATGGATATCATCAATATCCTCAATACCCACAACAATTCAACAACTTTCCCCCAACTCAACAATCACCACCTCAAACCAAACCACCACCATCCCAATGATGACAAAGTTGATATGAAGTATAAATTGTTTTCAAATCTGTATATTAAACTTGTATGATTTACGAATAGAGAAGTATGCATTTACTTTTTGTTATATTATTTTAAAAAAAAAAAAATCTGAAAAACATATAATTATCTTAATGAGTGAGCCATGAAAAGGCAAATTGAATCTAGTATGAAGAAGTTATTTATTAACCAAGTATATTACATATACTTTTTTTTTTCTTTCAACTATTTACATTGTATATATAATCATTTAATAAATATGTAACTGTTGATGAGTCTATTGTCTTTTGTAGTGTGCAGGAAAATGCTTCGATGAGGTCTCCGCTTACAGTCAAATTTGAAAATTTTCATTTATGAAATGATTGTTTAAACCAGTGAAAGTTCAAACTTTGTTTGATTAGATTAATCATATTATTAATTTCACTTGGTTTCATTTAGTCACCGTCATCATTTAACTACAAAACATTAAGAAATGTGTGGTATATTGGGTATTGTGGTAGCAAATCAACAAAAAAATGTTGCTCCAGAATTATTCGAAGGCGCTATGTTTTTGCAACATAGAGGTCAAGATGCTGCTGGTATGGTTACTAATGGTCCTAAGGGAAGAATCTATCAGTGTAAAGGAAATGGGATGGCAAGAGATGTTTTCACTCAAAGTAGAATGAATAGTTTAGTTGGAAATATGGGGATTTGTCATTTACGTTATCCAACTGCTGGTTCTTCTGCTGGTAGTGAAGCACAACCATTTTATGTAAATTCGCCTTATGGTATTGCCATGTCTCACAACGGTAATTTGGTTAACTCGGCAGTTTTAAGACAATATCTTGATGAAGTTGTTCATAGACACATTAATACTGATTCAGATTCTGAATTATTATTGAATGTTTTTGCTGCTGAATTAGATGAATTTAATAAATCTAGGGTAAATAACTTGGATTTATTCAAAGCTTTAACCGGTACAATGAATAGAATTAGAGGGGCTTATGCTTGTGTAGCTATGTTAGCTGGTTATGGTATTATTGGTTTCAGAGACCCTAACGGGATCAGACCATTACTTTATGGTGAAAGAGTTAACGCCGATGCCACTATAGATTATATGTTAGCCTCTGAATCAGTTGTTTTAACAGCTCACGGATTTAATACATTTAGAGATATTAAACCTGGTGAAGCGGTTCTTATTCCAAAAGATTGTTCTGGTCATATGAAACCAGAGTTTAAACAAGTTGTTGAACCACAAATATTCTCCCCAGACATTTTTGAATACGTCTACTTTGCAAGACCTGATTCTGTATTAGATGGAGTATCAGTTTATCATTCAAGAATTGAAATGGGTAATAAATTGGCCGCTAAAATCTCAACTTATAAGGATTTAGATATTGATGTTGTTATTCCAGTTCCAGATACTGCTAGAACTTCAGCCTTACAATGTTCAGTAAGCTTGAATTTACCATATCGTGAAGGTTTTGTTAAGAATAGATATATTGGTAGAACTTTCATCATGCCAGATCAACAAGAAAGAAGATCTTCGGTAAGAAGAAAATTAAATGCTATGGAATCTGAATTTAAAGGAAGAAATGTCTTATTAGTTGATGATTCTATTGTTAGGGGTACTACTTCAAAAGAAATTGTTGCCATGGCTAGAGAAGCTGGGGCTAAGAAAGTCTATTTTGCTTCATGTGCACCCCCAATTAGATTCAATCATATTTATGGGATTGATTTAGCTGATACCAAAGCATTAGTTGGTTTTAATAGAGATGAAGAAGAAATCAGTCGAGTAATTGGATCTGATTTTGTTATTTATCAAGATTTGGATGATTTGATAGATTGTTGTAAATCCGAATCATTCAATCAATTTGAGGTTGGGGTATTCACCGGGGAATATATAACTGGTGATGAAAAGAAATATTTAAATGAATTAGAGGTTATAAGAGCTAAGAATCAAAGGTTAAAGAATTCTGAGAATGCTGATTATTTAAACGGAATGCATGTTGATGCTACCATTGAAAATGGTGATTTTTGTGAAGTGAAAGCCGAAACCGACATTAGTATATTCAATAGTGGTGACTATGCTTGAAATAAACTTTATTGATGATAGTATATTAACTTGTGGTCACTATGCTTAAAGCCAAACTCGTTAATGATAGAATATATAGAGTATTTGTAAATTAGAAGAATAAACATTCATAGAGATAGATGTAAAAACACAACTTTAAACGATGAATGGTGGATCAATAGTATAATTTCTGGTACACAACAACAATTAATTGCCACAACTCCGTACTAAAGAAATTATTTTATATTTGGCTATTCATTAATCTTGAAACAATTTTAAATTACACAAAGCTCACGGTTGAGAATATCACTACTGAATACATATGTTAATACAAGCAATGAGTCCTAATTAACATTTTTAATGGCAGTATTGACTCTACTACAAAGATGAATATGTTTTTGTTTACAAATAGGTTTAGGTGATCAATTGTATAATTTGACACTAATTCATCTAAATCAAGTTTTATTTAGTGCTAGAGAAATATGAAAAGTTTCAACCTTTTTGGATAAAAACTAACTATACTACGTATATTCTATTTACATAAATGTAAATAACGTTTATGTTTTCATTACTGACTCTATGAACCCTTGTTTTATTACTGATTTCGTAGACCCTTCTTTCATAGGTTTGTCGCATCATTTGACAGAAGATGGTAACTATCTGAATCAAGATAGAGATGAAACGACCAAGTTTACATTATATTAACGTGGATATCCCAAGCAAAAGAATGTTGTACACCATTATGCAGACGATGCTTCCTTTGTTGCTAAAACTTCAACTTGGGTTGATTTGTAAATTTTTCACAAATGTGGTAAAATAAGAAAAATTACCAAGGATAAGTAGCAAAAATTAGTTTTTGAACTGTTACCAAAGGGGGCGAAAGAAAACTCGACATTTATAGATATATAACTTAATTATACTAAAACCAACTCTAATTCTGGTTTGACTAGAAAGAATGAATGGAGGAAGACATGCAAAAGAAATAGTTTAAGACATATAATTTAAGGGAAATAATACTAGAGAAATAATTTAAGAGAAATAATATTAGAGAAATAATTTAAGACAAATAATTTAAGAGATAATATTTAAGAGTAATTGCAATCGAGTTAATTCAGTAGTAATTGTAAGAGAAATAAATGTATCAATAGTTGTCCAAGTAGGTCATTGTATGATAAAATGAATAAGGGATTTAATTGTCTGGTGAATGTAAGAACAAACGATTAAGAGACATAATTGTCCTGGATCAATGTAAGAGCAAACCATTAAAACACATTGTGTAAAAAGGTCAATATATGCATTCGAAAATTGATTAAAATTATAGATTCAATCGATATAATTACACTGGATCTACTAAATTCATAGATTCAATCGATGGTTAAACTGTATCTACTACATTTATAGATTCAATCAATATAATTACACTGTGATGTATTGACTACATCTAATGCTTATATAATTAACCGCGTTTGTATTAATTCTTATCGATCATTTTTATCTCAGTATCTAACTTGATTTCAACCAATTAAAACCAAGAAACCATTGAATATGATCATACTTTGCTACAAGATCCATTTATTATCTTCAATATGATCATACTTTTCTACAAGATCTATTATCTATATTTTACATTTATTATTATATCAACTGATTGGTTAATTCCCTCGTGTTCCTGATTACGTAAATCTTACATAATATTTTTATTATCAAAATTTCTTTGTGATACATAAATTTTTAAACCAAGGACTTAAAACCAAACCAATATTTATAAAACAACTTATATTAAATGTACTAATACAATACTTTTTATTTCAATATTTCTTATAATCACTTTTTATGGTCACCAGTTTTATTTTCAGCAATCTTATCTTTCAAATTAATTAGTATTTAATTTGATCATAGCCATATTGTTTTGATTACTATTGTTTTTTTTGCCTTGTTGTTGCGTTGTCTTTTTATTTCTATTGGTAGTAGGTGTAATCTACTACCAGGCTACCACTAATTTTTACTACGAGACGGTACGAGAACGACTCGTGGCTGGCAGTAAATTAAATATTTTTTTTTTTTTTTTACGCGTTTAGATGATTTTCCTGTATGAAATTTTTTTTTTTTAATCAACATTTCTTCGTATGGGAATTGTTTTATTTTATATATTTAGTCAACTAAGTTATTTGATTTATCGCAAGTATAAGCAAATGTCAACAAAGTTAGAATCCGGATCCTTGGGATCTCTCGTTAATTCGGGTCCAATGTCAATTTTTTGTTATTGTTTATCTTCAATTTTAATGACAGTAACCAACAAATATGTCTTATCAGGATTTTCATTTAATATGAATTTTGTATTGTTAGCAGTACAATCAGTGGTTTGTATTGTTACTATTGGTAGTTTAAAAACTTTAGGTGTCATCACTTATAGACAATTTAATAAAGATGAAGCTAAAAAATGGTCACCAATCGCTTTCTTATTAGTAGCCATGATTTATACTAGTTCAAAAGCTTTACAATATTTATCAATTCCAGTATATACCATTTTCAAAAATTTAACCATTATTTTAATTGCTTATGGTGAAGTCATTTGGTTTGGAGGTAAAGTTACTACTATGGCTTTAGGTTCATTTTTATTAATGATTTTTTCATCAGTTATTGCTTGGTATGGTGATACAGCCGATGTCAAAACTGCTTCTGATAGTCTCAGTCTTTCCCTTGGTTATCTTTGGATGTTTACTAATTGTTTTGCTTCTGCTGCTTTCGTATTAATTATGAGAAAAAGAATAAAATTAACTAATTTTAAAGATTTTGATACCATGTACTATAATAATTTATTATCAATTCCTGTATTAATCATTTGTTCATTTATTTTTGAAGATTGGTCTCAAGCCAATTTAGAAGTTAATTTCCCGGCCAATAATAGATTTGCTACTATATCTGCTATGGTTTTATCAGGAGTTTCTTCCGTCGGTATTTCTTATTGTTCTGCTTGGTGTGTCAGAGTTACTAGTTCAACTACTTATTCCATGGTTGGTGCTTTGAATAAATTACCAATTGCTTTGTCGGGGTTAATCTTTTTTGCTGCTGCTGTCAACTTTTGGTCAGTCAGTTCAATCTTTGTTGGTTTTGCTGCCGGATTAGTTTATGCGGTTGCAAAGCAAAAACAACAAAAAGAACAACAAGCAACCCCATTACCAAAGTAATTTTTTTGATCTCTTTACTGTAATTCATTTCTTTATATGTTGTTTAGAAACTAATAGACACCATAAACAAGTTTTACATTATAATGAAAATCCCAACAATAAACTTCAGTTATACAGCACCTATAAAACTCCATTAAAGACCAATAGAAATCAGTCACCTAACCACCCACCTTCTCGTCGTCCATACCAATCAAATATTTAAATATACGAATAAATTGAGTCCAAAATCGAAAATAAGTCAATTTGAGATGGCGGCAACTTTTTGATAACCATTATGTACTGCAAAACTCATGGAACCATCTATGAAGCAAGTTCTTATCTTTTAGGATGAGCTATTGATTATCATTTAATTTCATAAGTATTTTGCTTGATTTTTACCAATTTTCAACAGTTTAACCTCAATTTTTTTTTGATAGGAAGGTTAAAACTAGTTTCAAATACATTTTGACATACCTTTTATCTTATTTATCACTCTTTCTACTGTTAGTTTTACTCTTTTTAACTTATTATATCAAGTATTGGTTGCAAAATTGTTTATATGCACTTCTGTTGACGATTTAGAAATTTTTCAATGTTGCCAATAACAAATCTTAGGCAAATAGTTGAATTGTCAAGATATATCACTTAATAGTATCATTCAGCGGATAGCAGGGCAGTAATCTAGAGTTGTCATGTCAGATAATACTTTGGAATCAATTTCATTGTGTTTAGAGCAATCCTTATTACCACAACATGCAAAACAAGCCGAACATCAGTTGAAATCAATCGAATCACAACCGGGCTTTTCGATTAATTTATTACATGTGGTAGCCTCAAGAAACTTGGATGCGTCAGTTCGATTGGCGGCCGGATTATTTTTTAAAAATCTTATCAAAAGAAAGTGGATTAACGAAGATGGAGTCTATCTTCTACCAATCGAAGATATTGATAAAATTAAATCAGAAATTTTGGATATTATGATTCAATTACCAAATAATTTACAAGTACAAATTGGAGAATCAATTAGTATAATTGCTGAAAGTGATTTTCCTCATAATTGGCCAAATTTAATTGATAATATTGTCGAAAAACTATCATTGACTGATTTCACTAATAATAAAGCTATCTTGTTAGTATCTCATTCAATCTTTAAAAAATGGAGACCTTTATTTAGGTCAGACGAATTATTCTTGGAAATTAAACTAGTTTTAAATAAATTTGTTGAACCTTATCTAAATTTATTCATTAAATTAGATGAATTAATCGATCAAAATTTACAAAATCAAGCCCAATTGAATATTTACTTGGAAAACTATCTTTTAATGATTCAAATCTACTACGATTTTAATTGTCAAGATATTCCTGAATTCTTCGAAGATAATATGAACCAATTTTTCGCCATTATTCATAAATATTTGATGTTTAATTCAAATTTAATCACAAATGCTCAAGAAGATGATGAGGTTGATATCTTAATTAAACTAAAGACTTCAATTGTCGAATTACTTTCATTATATGTTTCTCGTTATGCTGATGTATTTCAACCTTTAATATCAAGTTTTATCACCAGCGTATGGCAATTGATTTATGACTATATCACAGAACAAGCAAAATATGATTTGTTAGTGGTGAAATCCTTACATTTCCTAACTTCTGTGTCTAAAATTCCTGATTATCATTCAATGTTCAATAATGAAAATTCTATAAATGAAATCATCAAAAATTTAATTTTACCAAATATTGCTTTTAGACAGTCTGACGAAGAAATGTTTGAAGATGAACCAATAAATTTTGTTCGTAGTGATTTAGAAGGTTCAGATTTTGATACAAGAAGAAAATCAGCTACTGATTTTCTACGGGAAATTAAAGAAATTAATGGGGAATTAGTCACAAACGCAGTAATGGAATATGTCAACCAATTTTTATCAGTGTCTGATTGGAAAAGTAAAGACATTGCTATCTACCTTTTCAGTTCCTTGGCAACAAAAGGTTCAGTCACAAATGCCGGTGTAACTGGAACTAACGTTTTGGTTGATGTTGTTGCATTTTTCAGTAATAACATCGCCAATGATATCATGAATAAAAACACGCATCCTATACTCATAGTTGATTCAATCAAATACATCTTAACTTTTAGAAACCAACTTACTAAGGATCAACTACTTGCTACATTACCATTATTAATCAATCATTTGAATCCAGAAGATAACCAGGTGGTATATACCTACGCAGCAATCACCATAGAAAGGTTATTATCCATGTCCAATTTTGAAGATCACCAGCCAGTGTTTGTTAAATCTGATATTGAACCATATTCATTTGAAATACTAACTAAAATTTTTCACATATTGTCTTTGAATGATAGCCAACCCGAAAAGTTGGCTGAAAACGAATTTTTAATGAAGTGTATTATGAGACTCTTAGCAACCGCTGAAGATTCCACGTTTGATAGAATGCCGATCATACAACAATTATTAAATATTTTAAGTGTCACTGCTAAAAATCCATCTAATCCTAGATTCTCGCATTACATTTTCGAATCTATTGGATTATTAATTAAATACGATTTGCAAAACATTAGTCAATTAATCGGATTAATATTACCATCATTATTATCGATTTTGGGTGAAGATGTTCAAGAATTTGTACCATATACTTTTCAAATATTAGCATATTTATTGGAATCCTCTCCAAAAGCTCAAGGTTTACCTGAATCGTACAGAAGCTTAGTACAACCATTACTTGCTCCAAGTGTTTGGGAGTTTAGAGGAAATATTCCAGGTATAACCAGATTGTTAATTGCCATACTAGAACATGAACCAACTGCATTCCTGCCAGATATTTCTCCCCTTTTAGGTGTTTTTCAAAAATTAATATCATCTAAAAATAATGATAGGTACGGATTTGATCTTTTACAATCAATCTTGTTTAATGTACCATTGGAGTTCCTTAAACAATATCTCAATCAAATTGGAATCTTGTTATTAACAAGATTATCCAAATCTCGTACTGATAAATTTGTTCAAAGATTTGTTATCTTTATCAGCGTACTTTGTTTGAAAAATTCTGGAGGAATAGATGGAGATTTTGTTATCAATTTTATTGATTCGGTTCAAGCTGGATCATGTCAACAAATTTTTAGATCTATTGTTCTACCAAAGTCTAAAGATTACTTAAACTTTTTAGACAAAAAGATAGTAAATGTTGGTATTTCCCAATTTTTATTAACCCAAGGTTTTAAAAGCTTGCCTGATCTCACAAAGTTAACAATTGAAAAATTGACAACCAATTTAACAGAGTACCAAGGCATAGTTTCAAGTTACAACTCCCTGAATACAACTAACACAGCAATTGCTCCATTGAATGAGTTAGACTCCGATATTTCTTCGTTTGGATCTTCTTTCTCTGGAATTGTTTGCATTCAAACAAAACCATTGAACCCAATACCAGATATTGCTAATAATGCTTTACCATTAATTAAACAAAGAATCTTGCAAAACATCAAATTGGTTGATCCTCAAGTATTAGCTCAATTATCCGACTCCACCAAAAGCGCTTTGCAATCAATGGAATAAGTGTTGAGATACGTAAACGGGACAACAACTTCATGCTATCTTTGTTAAATCATAATCAAATTTCAGTAAACTTTATAGATGCTGCATATTTAGATGGATACATATATGAGTAGATAGATAGCTTTAAGAAAGACAATCCGGCAAGTCATCATAAATGTAGTGATTCTGTAGTTAATACAGAGCTAGTTAACATTCAATTTGCAAAGGCTTTTGAACAAAATTCATGTATACATTAAAAATATATGATATAAATCATGGTGCTCAAAATTGTTAGCTCCTTTAAACTCGAGGACTTTCGTAGTAATGTAGAAAGAGAAGAGGCTAAGAAGAATCAAAAATCAAGCTTTCACAAATGAGTAGACTATTTTTTGGTTCATTCAATTTTGAAAATAATTCAATACAAATTTTTTATCTATTGAAAGCAAACCAATTAAGTGGTTTCTACTATTTATCTTATAAATTATAATATACTAACCCCCCATACTAATACACGCTCTGCGAATCTAATAATCATCAATCACCATCGATTAAAGTCAAAAAAAAAAAATAAAATGTTCATTATTAAGGTCATATTGAAAGTTTTGAATCTTTTGATTCGGGTTTTTCTTCATTATCATTACCAGTATTATTTTCGCTATCGTCAGCTGTGTTACTCTTACTCTCGTTGCCATTACTATTTCCATTTTTATCTTGTATTTCTTTCAATTTATCTAATCGGTCTTTTTCAGCAATTTCGGCAGCAGTCAAAAACCGGCCACCTTGACCTCTGGGTCTTCTCATAGCATGTTTATGTCTAGATTCATGTAAATATGGTTTTCTAGTTCTAGCTATTTTCAAATTTTCTTCCAATTTAGCTCTTGCAATTCTTCGTTTTAAAATTCGATGATATTGTTTAGCATTAACATAAAAAGGTTGCTCTGGTTGGTCCTGGCCCGGAGCTACAGAATGTGGCTGTGGAGCTTGTGCCTGGCCCCGATTCACGCCATCTGTATGGTTTGTTGATTGAGGTTCTGGTTGTGGTTGATGTCGAGCTTGATGTTGTTCGTCAAAGTATTGTTCATTTGAATTTTCGAAATAACCCTGATTATCTGAGGTAGTGGTAGCAGTGGTCACATGTGAATTAAAGTAAGGAGTGGAGTTGGTGCCCTGGTAATAGCTACCAGTATCGTTCATAGTAATTGATATCAGTTGTTAGTATTCAGTTGAAAATCCGATTAAAAACCATCGCCAGAAATTTCATTTCCGGAACCGGCCCTTGCTCGGATTTAACCACCAAAATGAAACTATGTGAAGAGAAAGAAATTGAACCAGTGAAAGTACCAATTGTTTAAACGAAATGTCTACTTCTTTGTTGAATAGAGCCTTATGGGGTTGAAGCTGCAAAAAAAAAAAAAAAAAAACTATCCATAGATCAGTTAATTTGAAACATTGTTGAAGAAAATATTGAAAATATGAACTTGGTAAAATATTGGGAACGACTAAGACAGAAACTAGAAGTTTTACAACAAGTGGCTCTACTACATGAACAGTATGTTATGGTTAATCCGGCTTATTATAGTTGGTAGCTTTGATGCATAATTAATCGATTGAAATTCTAAAGTAATCGCTGAAACAGATTATTAAAAACCCAAATTTTTTTATTCATTTTTCAGGAAAGTAGTGGCTATTGTCGTAGTAGAGGTTGTTTCAAATGCAAAACTTGCGACAAGCATCTCAGACACAGGTTTTACCCTAGTGTCACAACTCGTCTCATTTGTGTTATAACAAGTAGTATTACAAGTAGTATTGAAATAGGTTTTCCATAAAGTATGCACAAATGTAGTATGGTGGCATGGTCAAACAAAAAATAGTGGCTTACATGTAAAAAGAGAATCAGAGTTAGTATCATTCATAGTTACAAAGGTTTCTAGAATTCACTGAAACAGTTTCATGAATAAGCAAAACCAATACCATACAAAAAAACGTCTGGGATAGCAATGCAATATAATCTAATTTTAAGCTGATCTAAACAAACTCCAACATTATAGATTTTTCTCTATAAACTTTTGTTAACTACTTAAAAAAGTGTCATAATCGATTTCATCCAGTTTCATAACATTTTGTAGTATCAAATGGGTATCATCAGCAAGATGGAGTAGTGATTCATTTGGGGGATTCAAAAAAGACTGCCGCCTTATAGATTCATGTCGCATTGAATCAGGTCGTATTGAATCATGTCGTATTGAATCAGATCTTATTGAATGTGGTTGTATTGAATCTGGAGATATTGAATCGGGAGATACTGAAATTGGTGTCAACGAATTTTGCCGGTTTGAATGAACATTTCGTAATCGGGGATCTTTGATAACATTTGAACCATGAATCATTGGATCTATAGTATTATTTATCAGTTGTATTTCATTCATTGGATCCAGATCTATTTTAATCATTTGTATGTCTTGTCTTACTTCAGGAGATTTTTTTTGCAAGCATTCTAATTCTACATCTTGCTGAAGCATAATTCTTTCTAATATTCCTTTTTTATCTAGTCTATTTTGTTTCTCTTCCACATATCTGACTTGTTGTAGTTTTTGGTAAAATTCTTGTTTAATTAATGGCCATTTACATGATAGGCTCTTTAATTGGCAATTTTTACAAATAGGATAATCAGACTCATCACATTTCTTCTTACGCTTCCGACATGTAAAGCAACCAGTTCTTGACCGTTTGACCTTTGTTTTACTAATCATTAATGAAAACAACTACTAATTTTTCACTAAATTCCGTTTTTGGTAATGACCAAAATTAACCGCGCAATTGGCTATAACCAGATTCAACATTTCAATGCCAATACAATGAGACCAAAACAGGAAATTTATGGTAAAACCAACAGTTGATATGATTATTATTGTCAAATCTTGTAGATTGTAGATTCATATACACGACATTGATCAGAGGTAGTCACCCATTATGTATTGTTTTTTTTGGCTCCAGCTTGTTGTTCCTGTTGGTGGGTGCTTGTTAGCAATAACATAGTTTAAAATAAACACGAGAAATTTTAATTTACCGGGTGAAGGAATAGAAATACTAAATTATGAACGCTTATTGATCTCTTATGACAAAATCAAAAACTTGACAATATAAAATTTTCATCTAGTAGACTTGCTTTTCCTATAGTTATCTAAATGATACTTGAAAACTTGACAACTGGTAAATACCAAACCAATATTTCTTTTTTTTTAACAAAGAACCATCTACTATTGACGAATAAAATCAATTAAACATATAAACATGAACACATCTGATATTATTGAATATTTGCCGTGTATAACCTCAAATAACATCTAGAGTCTATAACCATGGAATCGATGTAGTACTGAAATTGAATAGTCTCATATTTAAATTATAAATGAATTATAAATGAATTTATTGAAAGCTGTCTGAATATAATGCCAAAAACCTGTAATCTACTTTGATCTAAGTTTCTTCAATTATACTTATTTATCTCTATTCTCTTAGCAATAGTATGTCAGTGTTTTGGACCAATTGTACTGTGGTTGCAATCAAACAATGTTTAAGAAAATAGCACGCTTGAACTAACACCTACCACCATATTGGCATTAATTTTATCACTCTCGCACTAACTCTACCACGGTCGTGGCAATTTTAGGGCCAGTGGTGTCAAATTCACAATTGCCAAGTGCGGCTCAGTTTAGAACTCAACATTGAATTTTTCAATATATTTCATTTATGATAGACCAGCTAACACCATGACAGAACTTGATAAAAGCTATGATTTGAATAAGTCGGTGGATGAAATTTTCTCCGAATATTCAATTAATCAAATAAAGCTGTTATCGGACAAGTACAAGACGAAAGCAGATAGTGCCAAATCAAATTTACATAATCTAGTTGGGCTGAAATATCGTGATTTGATTAGAATTTCAGAATCTATACAAGACATGTATGATCTAGGTATTGTTGTTGATCAAGATTTATCTAATCTTTCTTACAAACCATCAAAATTTATTAATTTCAATTCCAATTCATTTTCAAAATATAATACATTGATTCGAAAGAATCAAGTAATTGAAGTTCAAAAAAATTCCAAAAAACCAATTTTAACTAACCTTATTATTAATAAATTAATTTCAATAGATTCAAAATTGTCTCTGACAATTCATACCCACGAATTCTTGAAATTTGCTAAAATTTATTTCACTATTGAAAATAAATTTGATGATATATTGAATACCAATTCACATTTAAAATCGACTTATGATAATTTGAAACATAATTTTAATCAATTCTTGATCACAAACTTATCAAATCATAATATTCTCAATACACAACCAAACGATTCCAAAAGAATCAACCAATCTTTAACTTTACAAGACTTTTACAAAAGTGCTCACGATTTTGATATATTTGATGATGAAGAAATTGTCATTACCGAAAATGGATATGACCAAGATTATTTCTATTCTCCTTCTGCATCTTCATCTTCATATTATTCCTCAACTTATCCAATAATTAATTATTTATTAAGTTACATGATTTTAAACAAATTTCCATCGACGAATATGGTTGAAAATTTGATTCAAATGAGGTATGACTATTTAGAACTGATTTTATTGCAAGTCGATTTTAATAAAACGATAAATTTTTTACCGTTATTGAAGTACTTACAAAATACTTGTGAATATGTTAACCTTTTACTCGATTTAAATTCCGAATTTTATGAATATTTAGCTAAAATAAAATCTTGGAATGCTTCAGATAGTATTGGTTATAGACATTGGTTACTTGATGACTTAGTAATTTTCACTAATGAATCTTATATGGTTGAAATTCCAAAAACTTTACGAACAATCATAGAAAGCAAGCTAAATAAAATTGTTTCATATACTTATAAGTTTATTGATGATAAAATGAGATCTAAACAAGGTGATTTTTCAAGCATAAACTACCCAATTACTTTATTTTCAAACTTTATCAATAGCTTAAAAGAACTTCAGGATTATTTGGAATCCAATGATAAACAATTTTTGATTATCAAATATTTGAACGATTCGAGCCTCTTAACTGAGTTTTGTAGAAAAACTTTCAAAATCGTTCATCAAAACTTTCAAAGTTTTTTCAATCAAAAATTTCAATCAGGAATAACGAACTTAGAGTCGTATTCTCAGAATCAATCTATTCAATTATTTAGTGAAGATATGTTTCGATTGATGGATACAAATATGGATCAATACATTAGCACTGTGACAAGAAATACGCAAACATCCGATACGTCGGGTTTTATTCGTGAGTGGTTTAGTTATTATACACAGTTCAGCAAAGGGTTTTCTTCTGATAATTCGGATACTTTCTCTGATAAATTTACTGACCAAATAATCTTTGGAGATTTTACTGGTGAGTTAATAAATAAATCTTTTGCAAACTTAGCACAAGAATCCAATTCATATTTTTGGGATAATATTGATAGATTTTGTAAACTTTTAAGTGATAAACTATCAAAGAAGCATGAGGTTAAAACAGTTTACAATTTTATTGATTTATTGATTACCACCAAATCTGGTATAAACAACTTTAAACCTGCTGAATCATTAAACATTATGATAAATGAGTGTATTCGAACATGCTTCAGTATAATAGTAGAGAATTTACATATAGTACTTGAAAGTGGGTACTTCGATAAATTATCAGAGACGAGCATTGAGGGGTTTCCCAATACCCCTTCCCTAATGATTACAAGAGCATTATTCAATATAAGTAAACAATTTTTATTCCTAGACAATGAAACAATGGATTTTAATCGAGGAAAACTATTTATTGATCTTAATTCAGCACCTATATTCAAAGAATCAAAAAATAAAATGCTTGAAGATTTTGTTGAGAAATTAATTGATGAATCATTGGTATACTTAAGCAGTAAGACTACCGCTATTTGGCCAAAAGATGAAATTGAAGAAAAAACGGAGAAATATGAAAATAATAAAGTGAATCAAGATATGGACAAACTTGATCATAAGACTGAAGACAAGGATGAAAGTTTGAAAAATATTGTGACTAAGGCAGAAGAAAAAGATGAGGTTCAAGTTGAAGATCAAGTTGAAGAGAATACTGAAGCCAATGGAGAACCAATAAACAAACCAATTGATGATTTAAAGCATACTACATTTGCCCGGTCCTTACTTGTGGATATTATATTCGTTTTACAATTCACATCTACTAAGATTGACTCAAATCATACTCAAATTGTCAAGTTACTAGAGAAAATAAATCACAACCATCTAATAATCGATAATACTACTACTACAATTATTTTTAAAATCATTTCCGATTTTTATAATGCAAGTAAAGCTATATATTTACCAATTCTGGTTAACTAATAAATATATACGCAAACCGCGGCTAAGACTAGATTTAACGTTTAATATAAGTATAATTTTGAACCCGATTTAGTTAAGTCTTTCAACAATTGAGCTGAATGATCAACATCCCAAATATTTTGCTGTTTTGTATCTAAATATGAATTATCAACAATAATGATTTTGATTTGATCTTTAGTCAATTTCAGATCTGGATGATCCAATACTTTTATTAATCTCGACGGTGTACAACATAAGATCCGTGAATGAGTAGTACCGACAATTTTTACATCAGCATCGATTTTATTTTTGTTTATTAATTTAATGGACCCACCACCAAGTTCTTTAGTGGCACGATGAGTATCGCAAGCCCTTATAGCTGACATAGATACTATAGCGATAAATTTTTTCTCTTCATTAGTTTCGGTACCTTTCATGGATAGCATTTTCTTGGTTGGTAACATATTTTTGAATTTATTTTCAATAAACTTGGAAAGATTATCCAATGTTCTAGGGTCTTTAAAGTCAAATGTAGACCTTATTTCTGACTTTGTGAAATACTTCTCCGTCAATTCTAAAGCTGATAAATCGGGATTATTTTTTTGAATTTTATTATTGAGATAATCAGAAATGATTTCAGTTGATTCTTCCAAAGACAAATCTTTTTTTTTCTTCATGTCTAACTCCATCTTCATCTTCTTTTTCTCTCGAAAACTCGAGTTCTTACTTCGTTTTTTACTAGGTTTAGCTTCTAGGTCAACGTTATCATCATCTTCCAAACCTTCTATTACACCATCAAAAACCGCATTTCCTTCATTGTCACTCACAAGATCAACTTCATATTCTAAACCATCATCTAATTCGTCTGGAGCTGTAGATTTCACCTCGGAAGCCGTCATTATTATCAATGTGCAGTTACAGTAACTATCAAATCAAACCCAATGAGATGAGCTGAGATGCGATGCGATGGGGTTGAAAATTTGGTAGTGCAGAATCATTTTCCAGCCAACTAACCAAGATCTGGTTGATATATTAGTTGATTTACTGGGGAAATGATACTTAGACAAGGTCTATTAGCGTGTACTAGACTACTAGCAAGACAGCAAACCCGGTCTATTATTATAAATGGGGAATTGAGGCAAAAATTGGCTGGTTCTAATGAGATTCCTGTGATTGTTGTAGGAGGGGGTCATGCTGGGTGTGAAGCTGCTACAGGATCAGCTAGATCGGGGACAAGTACGGTTTTGATAACACCCCATATTGACAAAATCGGAACCGCCTCATGCAATCCATCGATTGGTGGTGTTGGAAAGGGGACTTTAATTCGTGAGGTTGATGCTTTAGATGGGGTTGCTGCTAGAATCACAGACAAAGCGGGAATTCACTTCAAAATCTTGAACTCATCCAAAGGACCGGCTGTCCATGGTCCTCGGGCTCAGATAGATCGAGACATATACTTAAGAGAGATGCAACGTGAAATTCTAAACTACCCTAATTTATCAGTTTTAGAGGCACAAGTAGAAGACATTATTATTGAGCCGTCATTGGAATTATCCTCCGATATCTCAGGAAGAAAATATGGAGTTGTAAAAGGGGTAATATTACTGGACGGCACTGTTTTAAAATGTTCCAAAGTGGTTATTACTACTGGAACATTTTTGAGTGCTGAAATTCATATTGGTTTAAAAGCTTTTCCTGCCGGAAGAATGGGCGAAGACGCTACATTTGGATTATCTACTACTTTAAAAGAAGCTGGTTTTCGTGTAGGTAGATTGAAAACTGGTACTCCTCCCAGACTCTCCGCCAAATCAATAAATTATAAACATTTACAAGTTCAACCTTCTGATTATCCCCCTCAGCCAATGTCGTATTTGAATGATAAAGTTGATTTACAAGATAACTTAGTACAATGTCATATGACAAGAACAACTCCAGAAATGCATAAAATAATTGCAGATAATTTAGATAAGTCTATTCATATTCGAGAAACCGTTAAGGGCCCAAGATATTGTCCTTCGATTGAATCAAAAATCATTAAATTTCCAAATAAAGATTCTCATCTTGTGTGGTTAGAACCTGAAGGGCTAAATACTGATGTAGTTTATCCAAACGGTATATCTTGTACAATGCCGGAGGAAATTCAAGATCAGATTGTTCGAAAAATGCCTGGATGTGAAGAGGTGGTTATGCTTCAACCTGGATATGGTGTAGAGTATGACTATATTGATCCTAGAGAGTTAAAAATGACATTAGAAACGAAACTTGTTGATGGGTTATATCTTGCTGGTCAAATTAATGGGACTACTGGTTATGAAGAAGCAGCATCTCAAGGTTGTTTGGCAGGTATAAATGCTGGTTTGGCTATTCAGAAAAAACCTGCTCTTGAACTTCGAAGAAGTGATGGATATTTAGGTGTGCTTGTTGATGACTTGATTACAAAAGAGGTCGAGGAACCGTACAGAATGTTTACATCTCGTTCAGAGTTTCGGATTTCTGTTAGATCTGATAATGCAGACATGAGGTTAACTGAAAAAGGATATAAATTAGGAGTTGTAAGCGAAAAGAGGTATAACCAGTATAAAGATGAATTGAAACAATTCAACTGTATCAGAGATCATTTAAAAACACTATCTTTTTCGGGATCTAAATGGTCACCTGTGTTGAACGGTTTACGTCTGGATGTCAACAAGATTACTGTGGTTGATGCTTGGAAATTATTGTCTTACAGAGGTACACTGATCACTGATTTGTTACCTCATTTGTCGAACTACGTACCAAATGGAATTGTTCCAGAGTTTTATGAAAATTTGAGTAACAGATTAATGAATCGAATTGATATTGAAAGCATGTATGCTCCTTTCTTGAAAAAGGAAGATGCTCATTTAAGTGCTTATGCTGCAGATGAAAATTTGTTGTTGCCAACAAATTACATTTATAATAATGACGGTAATATAAAAATCTCATATGAAGTATGTCATTTGTTAAACATGATTCAACCCAAAACAATTGGTCAAGCAAGAAGAATTCAGGGAGTTACACCTGCAGCAATCTTTGAATTGCTTAAACTTGTACGAAATTATCAACCTAAACTAGATTGATTCTGCTAATGTCAATATTGTATATATTAAAAGCTTGTAAATAATACAAATATGGTACAGATTATAATACAGTATTCTATGTTTCTTCTTCTTCATCATCGTCATTTCGTAATGGAGGAGGTTTTATGTTTTGCAAATTTTCGTCCAAAGATAAAAGTAATTCAAGTGGTAAAAAGTTGGTTGCCAACTTTGATATATCATAAACCTGGCTTACTCTTTGGTTTTCCTCGTTTTTGAAATTGAGCTTATTTAAATATAAAATAACGTCTCGACAGTTGATTTGATAATCATCTCCCCCAGTACGGTGCTGAGCATAAGCCTCCAAATCAGATACTAGACTAGATAAAAACTCATCAGTTTTTTGCCATAATAGATTATAGATTTCAGTTGAAGGTCTAATAGGTTTCCTCCTTTTTCGTGATGGAGCCAAAGAATCCAAATTAGAAATATCAACATACTTCACTAAATTTTTAAAAGTTGGTAACGAAAGCGCAACATTACCCATCGTTTCATTTTTGGGAATATGAGCCAGTCGAATTCTTGGTTGAAAGCTGTGATTGTCAATTCTTGCGCCCACAGATATGCCAGCCTCTTCATTGTCAAAATCTTCTTCATCTTCAGAATTTGATTCACCAGAAAAGATTGCGAGTTGATTGTTATCAAGGGTGTAGTGCTCATCAATAATCCCACTCGGCGATTGTGATCTCAGTTTCAAGGATAAAGGTGTGATGATTCCTCCAATACCCAGCTCCGTGATTTGCGGTGTATTTATTTCTTCAAAATTTAGGTTTTGATCAGCGGAATTGTTCAAATTATTATCCAGAAGATTTGTAACCTCTGGGGTACGCATAACGCTAGTATCATTATTATCTAAGTTATCATTGATATCCAAGTTATCATTGTTATCCAAGTTATCATTATTAGCCAAATTACCTGTTGAAATTTCATTGAAAGCAGGATCACGTAAATCAATGTTGGTTTGACTTTCAATTTCGCTTCCATCATTCAAAACTCCAGAAAGATTGTTTGCACCACTAATATCTTCTTGATTTTCAACATTGGATAGTTTAATATTAGTATAGCTCATTGAAGACAATTTTTGATCAAATGTATCAACAGGAAAACTTGAATTAGCTTGAGACTCTTCAATTTCATCTTTCTTCTTATTTACATTATTATTTTGTCCAGTAACTGTTAGCTCAAGATTCTCTAATTCATTCAGGGTAAGGGAAGGTGATTGCGCTGTGATCTCCTCATTTGCCTCTCTGATGTAATCAGCTTGTGCAGAATTATTATCTAGTTCGTTTATTTGAGAACTGTGAGTGAATTTAGTGGCTTCTTCAACCGATGGGTCTTCGAGCTTGGACGAAGTTTCTTCAAAGTTAGAAATCAGCAATTTAACCCATTCCAGATCGTTATTGGAAACCTCAGATTTATTTTCAATTACGAATGTATTATCCAATTTTCTTTTTAAATTCAGATCTTGACGATTTGATTCAAAAAATGATTCTGAATTCAAATTGATAGGGGGTTTATTGACTGCATTTCTCGATTTTAGTATTCGCTCTAGATAAGAAAGGGGTTTCGAAGATTCCAGCTCCTCGATTTTTGGTGGCATTTGCAATTCAGTTTCACTATCACCATTCTTGGTTTCGATAACCCTATTAACAATTAGATGTCTCTGTTGTATAGTTTCTTTGTCTGTATGACTCGCGGACTCGGCAATCGGGGATTTGAAGTGATCATTAAATTCTGGAATAGGTAGGGATTGGTTGGCTTCATTAGGAGGTGACTTAGATCGACTATGACTTTCGATTTCAAAATCTCGAGAAATTTTCAAAGGCGATGTATTTTTGTCGTAAAATGATTCACGATGGGTCAATTCCAGTTGAAAATCATCAATTTGATTCTCAGCATTTATCTTGACCTCTCTGCTTATTGTATCAGCCTTGGTTTCTAGTTTTTGCTCTTCCTGTTCTTGGTTCAATATCGTACATACATATCTCAAGTAATTTATAGTCACCGGACCACAATAGTCGGAGTTGTAAGCCACTGCTCCATCATGGGCTACCATTGAAGATCTCCTCCTCCTTCGACTTAAAACTTCCCATGATTGTTTTGCAACCCTGGTTGGAGTCATCG
The DNA here is from genome assembly GCA_030705115.1 of Suzukiozyma pseudoglaebosa. NCBI lineage: Eukaryota > Fungi > Ascomycota > Pichiomycetes > Serinales > Debaryomycetaceae > Suzukiozyma > Suzukiozyma pseudoglaebosa. The sequence goes on along the minus strand of JANIWI010000067.1, from coordinate 7,025 downwards.
ATTGTCTCATAACTCTTCGATTGGGGGTCACAGGTCGAGATCTGTCGGCCCCCGGCCGACTGTCAAGCATTCCTTGACTCAACCTTGTGGTTATCTCCAGCAACTCATATGGTGGTAACTTGAACTGTTTCCCTGTTCTTATCTGTGAATAATACACCGACTGTCGATTGTATCCCACGCTTTTTGGGGTACTTGGTACCGTTGCACTCGTGTTTAAATCCTGATTCATATAAGTATCATTAGCAGCTGGCTCCGGTTCCGACGATTTGTCGTTGGTGTTCAATTGGCGTTGGCTGGGTTGTTGATGGTTTGTTTATAGTGTGAGTGATGAAAATATCAGGCTAGAAATTTTGTTAGCAATCATCTTGAACTAGGGGAAAATGGTAGAGAAGACAAACGACGGGAACTTGTTGGTGGCCTTAGTGTCTGGTGCTACGTCTGCTGCCGTGTCAGCTACAATTACATATCCATTCGATTGTATAAAGACGCAACAACAATTGAATAATCGACAATACACTAGCAAATGGCAAATTCCTGGAAATTATCCTAGCAGTTTAGCCCAGTTATACAAAGGAGGTAGTGCTTTAGTGGTTGGTAATGTGTTGAAGAGTAGTGCCCGATTGATTTCGTTCAATTGGGCTACCAAATTTATGTCGATGGACGCTCATGATGACCACGGGAATCATAAGTTGAAGTCGAGTGCTCCTAGGATCGTAATAGCAGGGGGTATTAGTGGATTCATAGAGACCTTATTCCTAATACCTTTTGAAAATATCAAGATCACCATGGTTCAAAATATGAGCTTACAGAATGAGATTGTTAGATCTCAAGAAGCAAATATTGGCTACAATATAACGGGAATAGTTGAAAAGCATCATAAACCGGTTGGAAATATTTTCAATAAACAATATGTCTCCCCCCATGCATATTTCACATCTACTGTCTTAGAGCAATACAAGACGGGTAAACCTCATTCAAAATTTGGTACTAATAGTCGAATTACTGCCAATATCGATAAAAAAGATATAATCAAAAGACGATTAAACAAATCGCCAACTTTAACATTTTTGGGGACAATTAACGATATTTATCAATTGAGAGGGATTTATGGTTTCACCCAAGGTACTTTAATCACATTTATTCGTCAAGCTGGTACTTCTGTTGTCTGGTTTTGGACTTATAATGCTACTAGACAATTAATTAATCCGAAAAATAAAGAAGAAGTTGGTCAAAATTGGTATAGCAATCAACATGGTACAGTAATGTCACTTGGTTTACACGTACTTTCAAGTTTAGCAGTTATTGCAGTTACTCAACCATTAGATGTGATTAAAACTCACTTACAATCGAAAAATGGTAAGCAAATATATCAGGATTCTTTAACAACCGCATATAAATTATTTGTTCAACAAGGGTATAAATCTTTGTTCAAAGGAGCATTACCAAGAGGAGTCAAAGTTTTGGTATCGGGTGGTTTAACGGCAACTGTTTACTCATATGTAGAACAAATCGTTACTCTTGCTGGTTCGCAAACTCCTTTTGAAAACAGTTGATTCAATTGAACAAACCTTTTGTAATTTTTCATATAGATTATTCAATATAAATTGGGGTTAATAAACGTTTTATAAATATTATATTAGTCTATTAAATTGGGGTTAATAAACGTTTTATAAATATATTATTCTATTAAATTGGGATTAATAAACGTTTTATAAATATTATATTATTCTATTAAATTGGGATCAATAAAAGTTTTATAAATATTAAATTATTCAATATAAACGGGGATTAAAATTTCGCCAGATTTATGTTTTACTCCGTTAAAATTTTGAGCTAGCAACCCTCCAGTTGTGCTTGGTTGACTGAAAGCAATTTCCTGAGGTTTCAATTTGATACCATAATCAGTTTCCGATTGAACAATTTCTAATAATAATTGAGCTAACCCTAATCTTCGCCATGCTGGAGCCACCCAAATTCGGGAAATGCCAATTTTAATTTGATTATTCACCTGTCGAGGTACAATTGTTTGATTTCCATGTATCATCCACCTTGCTTGAGCTTCAACATTGACAATTTCATCGGTGGTACAGATTCCCACCCCTCGGTCCTTAATTACAAGAATGAAAGCTTTACTTTTCAACGATTTTGGATCTTTCCAAAGCTGGGAATCAACAGGAGCACTCAATTCTTTATTAACCATCGTTAATAACTGTTCTATCTTTTGTACTTGTTTCTTGGAAGATTTATCAACGATAATTATTTTGACTTGAACAGTTGAAGCCAATATTTTTTTCTTTGAATTCTTAATCAAGATTGTTTTCAAAGTCATATAATCCAGTTTGGGCCATTTTATCCCATTCACATACTCATCATGGTACTTTTTATGTACTTCTACTTCCTTCAATTGATGTTTATGATAAGATATACCACATAATGAACAATGAACCGGCTTTTTATCGGAAGCCAAGTTAAATACCGACTGTACCTTGGTTTTCTTTACTAGTGCCTCTTCTTTTTCATCCCGTAAGTTGGTGCCATTGGACATCTCATGATGTTTTGATCTTCTGGGCCCACCAAAATGTTCGTCCTCACAAATTTTAGTTGGAACTGAAAAATTGGGGTTCATCTTTCATACAAACTTGGAATTAGAATGGCACCAGCGTACGCCAATTTGTTGCCCACTAGTGGTAAGTGGAAGACTCAGATTACAGAGTGGTTATCAGAAGATGTCCCAAGTTTTGATTTTGGAGCTTTTGTTGTCGGTAATAAACAAGAAACAGCATCATTATATATGAAACAATATGGGTTAATTTCGGGAATACCATTTGCAGCAGAGGTGTTCAAACAATGTGAATTACAGGTTGAATGGCATTTTCAAGAAGGTGATTATGTTAGTGAACTGGTATTGTCTGAACATAATGGGAAAATTGTTGTCGCTACTGTCAAAGGTACAGCTAACAATATTCTTTTGGCGGAAAGAACGGCTTTGAATTTATTAGCTAGATCATCAGGAATTGCAACTCAATCTTACAAAACTAAGCAATTGGCTGATAAAGCTGGTTATACCGGTTTAATTGCTGGTACTAGGAAAACTACTCCGGGGTTAAGAATGTTGGAAAAATACTCCATGTTAGTTGGAGGTGTTGACACTCATAGATATGATTTGAGTTCAATGGTTATGTTGAAGGACAATCATATCACTTCGACTGGTTCTATCACCAAAGCAGTCAAATCAGCGAGATCAGTTTGTGGGTTTGCAGTTAAAGTTGAAGTAGAAGTAAGTACTGAAAAAGATGCAATAGAAGCAATAGATGCGGGAGCTGATGTTATTATGTTAGATAATTTTTCTGGTGAAGAGTTACAAATTGTTGCTCGTAACTTAAGAAACCACTATAAGGGTCAATCGAAATCATTTTTATTAGAATGTTCTGGAGGCTTAACATTACAAAACCTAACCACTTATTTGTCGAATGATATTGATATTTATTCAACTTCATCGATCCATCAAGGAACTGGTATTATTGATTTTTCATTAAAAATTAATGCCAATTGATTTAAATCCATTATTATATTTACTAAAATTATATACACTTATTATCGAATGTTACTTGTACTCCTCAATTCGATACTTTGAAACCCTGTATTAAACCCAATGACCTCTTCAATATTATTTATGACTTTGCTAACCTCATTATCATTATGTGATTGAGAATTATTTCCATGCAACTGTTGATTTTTTGCAATAAAAGTATCCTCCAATTTATCACTTACTCCAGTAACTTGTCTATTATTTAATGAGAACCCAGATAAGTTACTGAATCCACTATTTAAACTCAAATCATTCAAAAAATCCGGTTGAAATGAAGGTTTATTAAGATTCATAATTTTCATTTTATCTGTTTGATTTGATTTTTTACCAAAACATCGAATATCTCGTATGTGTGAATCTTTACCATCTTGATGGTTAGCTAAAATAATGATTTTAACCATAAAACATTTTAATACTCCATCACCTCGAATCCCATTAAATATTATATGGGACCAACCCATTGGTTTATTAAAATTCACCGTACACACTTCACTCAAATCCCAACCATCAGAGCTTCCTGCCATAATTTTGATTTTGGAAGGAGTGTAACTTTCATCTAACTGGAAATTTGTAAAGATTGAAATCCGTTCTAACGAAACTTTTTTTGAAAATTGAATGGTGATTGAATGAGGATTTGATAATTGGCTTGTAGGTAATGAACTGGAATTATTTGCATTTGATCCATTCGATCCATCTGACTGCCAGTAGCTATCAGGAGAATCTTCTCTTAATTGACTTAACCCAAATCCTTGTTTGAATGATGATAATTTCCAATTAGCTAACGGGGATAGATCCAATAGTTGTAGAGATTCCAATTCCTCAATCCCTTTTTGATAATATATCTGTTGAATCACCTCGGGACTCTGTTGTTCACTATCATTAACATTATCATTATTCCAATTATTAGACTCATCTTCACTAGAAAACCCAGTTTCTGGAGGTTGGTGGCGTTCTTCTTCGTCCTCATCTTCTTCATCTTCTACAAACTGAACCGCTTCATGACCAACTAAGGATGAATTGATTGAAGCTAGTATCTCATCATGAGGTATAGCGTTTTGAATTCTGAATTCGGGTTCTCCAGATTCCAGAAAGTCAGGATTTTGAGGTCTTTGATGATTCAACTCCTGATTATTATGATCATAACTATGATTAATACTAGATTGATCCCAATATCCAGAAGAATTCATTGACTTCACTAATGGTTGGTTCCACTGTATAATTTCCTAGCGCGAGTTAAGAATCAGTTCCAGTGTGAACCAAATCTACAAATTTATAGTCACAAGTCTAAAGAGAAACAGAAGTAAATGAATGAATTAAACCAATGCAAATGAATTAAGTGAATGAAACTAACAATTCAAAAACTTTTGGTAAATCAAGTGAATAAAACTAATTATTCAACAAATATTACTAACTCAAATAAAATTTACAATATCATTGAGATTTAACTTAAATTTATTTATCTTGATTCATTATAATTCTATGTAAGTATTCACTCATAATCAATCCATTCTATTTAGGGCACGTAATTCATAAAGCGACATCTTTCAAGTCATCAATTGAATCTTGAGATTCAATTTTTTCATCTTGTTTAATTTGTTTTGAACCAGATTCTGAATCTTGTTGAGAATCTTTGCCATTACTCGATTGTTTCACACCTTTCAATTCTTGCTCTGATTCATGTTTGATAGTTGTGTCTGAAGCATTTGAATCTTGGTTATCATTGATTATATCCAATTTATCAAGTTTATCAGTTAATTTTGAGTCATCTTTCTTGGTGGTTTCTGAAGTGTTGGTGGTGTTCTTTTCTTCTTTTTTATTATCAATTAATGTTTCTTTTGGTAAATTAACATCATTTCCTTTAGATGAGGAACTAATAATTATTGGAACTGGACTATGATGTTCCTTTTTATTTACTTTAGGTGTGAACATTGTTTGATAATTTTCAGTTAAACCATATTTTTTCAAAGCTCTTCTTTTCAAGATTTCTATATAACTTAATCTCCCCTTTATTGAACCACCAAACTCCTTATTATCACGATCGTAAAAACATAATTCACCTTGATCTTCATCTTCGTCACCAATCATATAATCATCATTTCTTGATTCTGATAAATAACCTAATTCTTCATTAATTTGATTAGAATCAATTTGATAATTACCATTTTCTAAATCACCAACAAAAATCCAAATAAATTCTTGGAATGATGAAGCAATTACTAATTTAGTATCAAAATCCCGACCATATATAATTATTTGACCCCATTGACCATTTGGTCCGGGAGCTAAATCAATAGCTATCTGATTACCGATATGATCTTTTAAGATTGGAATCCAACCTCGATAATAATAATATGGTTGAATTGAATTTGGAGGTATGGATCTTTGATTTGCCATAAAGTTATTATTATGATTATTATTGTGATTATTACCCGATTTAAGATTTCTCGAGTTGCCTTCTCGAGTTTGATTTGATTGACCAGTTCTTTCTAATCTTTCAGCCACTTTTGACCAAACAGTATATTCTTCGTATATACCCTCTAAATCTAATAATGCCATACCCATTATTACCCCGGTAGGTCTACCACCTCTTAATTGACCATCATGTCTTTTATAAAATTGTCTGAATTCAGTGGGTAGTTTACCAACAGCCAAATCATTTTCAAATTCGTTCAAATCAGCAGTGGTAACTCCATCATTCAAATTATCTTCTAATTCAGGGTACTCCTCTTCCATCCATTTCTCAATTCTATCCCATAAACTGTCGATTGTGGGCAAGGGTGGTAACCCTTGTCCATTAAAATTTTGCATTGGTAAATCAGTTGACAGATTCATATTTGAAGACGAGGATCGTAAACCGGGACGATACCCCACTGGGGTAGAGCTTCTGTCAAATGATTGTTGTGATCCATTGTTTTGTAATTCATTCAATCTTGAACTGGAACCATGATTACTACCGATTATGTTACCAGTATTTTTGTTTCGACTCGTGTTGAAATCAGACCCATATGATGCATAATGATCATCAGTGGTAATTGAGTGAACAAACGCCTTGATATTATCTAGAAATCCCATACTTATTCTTATATTTTACTCGAAAAAGTATTAAATAGAATTTTGTTTATTGAAAACGGTAAAATTCTGGTCATTTTTAGTTGCCGAGTTTGGTGATGGTTTTGTGCTATAAAATTTTTAAACCAGAATTAAACCATCAATTACGAGATTTTTACAAAATTAAAACAAGAAAATGTAAACTATGGTCATTATTTCTAATATTAGTCTGGTTTTTCACAATTAAAATTGGTTTTGGTTCAACCTTTTGACCTACTTTTATTTTTGTTTTCTCTCTGTTTTTTTTTTTTTTTTTTTTTTTTTTTTTTTTTTTTTTTTTTTTAATTCTTTGGGGGGGGTCAAAATAGTTTAAAAAAAGGTTTTTTTT
>JANIWI010000066.1:0-80587 GCA_030705115.1 Suzukiozyma pseudoglaebosa | reverse complement strand
TTTCAAATGATTACATCAAGATTTCAACACCATGTGGAGTCAATTATTGATACCATTTCAGCTATACAAAAAGTAATAAAACTAATAACCTTGTCAATAATAATCCGAAGTTTTTGATAACTCTTTAAACTAAGCGATTTATTTTTTTTACAATATATACAAATTCTTTTAATTTTGTAAAACAAGCAAGATTTCTATCAACCCTGCAAATATATCAACTTTGTACCCACCACAAAGACTCATAATAAAGTATAATTCAATTCATCACCAAGGTCAATTATCAAGTACATTTTGACATCTTGGAAGTTTTCATTATCATATTTGCCCCTTAAAAATTCAAAAATCAATTGTTCACTCTATCGAACTCTTAAGAAGTTATTACAGGTCAAACCACTGGTAACTGAAAACCTCCACATTGATGATTTAATTCAGTTTGCAAATAATTTCCAGTCTAAAGTATACCCAGAGATTTTGCTTATCCCCATAATGATTACAATTCTTTCTGATATTAACTGCAAAAACCTTTTTGGGTTGCAAAACGCTCAATTAGGCATAGCCTATACATAGTCTCCGAACCTGATCAATTTAATAGAGCTGTTTACTTTAAAATTCACGTAATATCATGTACTTGTTGTAGTATCCGATGATTCAGATAAGTTATGAACATTAAAATCAAAGGGAAAAACATTCAAACGTTTGAAAACAAATTGGTTGCTAGTGACCGTAAGCACGTTAATAAGTATCTACATTAAAAATATAGAGAGAGAGCCTTTCATGTTTTTAGTATAACGGTATTCTTCCTTACTTAATTGTAAATTTTTATTCTCTTTCTTTGTTATGGAATAGTTTTTGGGTAGCATATTCTTTTTGAAATTTCTTCAATCAATTGGTGATTTATTTTTAACACGTTTGATATTTGATGGAACATACTAAGTAGTCTGATCTTTAACTTTGGTCTTTGACTCTTCTTCCATCTATTTACATACTCTTTTCATAATAATTAAATCTTCGAAAAATATGTACATAAATACGCTCTGGGGTATATGTTGGTGTATAGTAATATACCAGACCTAGATGTTAGTTTATCACTTGAGAATTTGATCGCATTGTGATTATAAATGACAGTAAATGATTAAATGTTGTTTGAGTACCGAGATACGTTGAATTTGAAGTGGCACTTAATTGTAATTGAAAGTGCAGCTTTGTCTCCATTTCTTGAGTAGATGCTGCTTGCTTGACGGAGACTTGATTTTCTACTTTGGTTAAAATCTTTTGAGCAACATACTCCAGTTTCAAAGTAGACTTTCTGTAAGCTTGTTGATTCAAATTTGTTTTGATACTTGAATAAAATGGAGATTGTTGTCCATTGAATTCATATTCAACTAATAGTAGTCTCTGTGCCTTTTGGTTTTGAAACTGTATTGCTTCTTTTTTATGTGCATTCTTGGAATCAATGCAATTGATTTCAACAGTATTGCATACACTATTGGAAATGAGAATTAAACTAGATAAGTTTTGGAATCACTTATTACGTAAGACTTGTCTATAACTAGAGAAATCCCTTTTGGAATGTTTTGATTTTGAAACTTAGGGTATTCTAAGATTTGAATTGATTGGGCAATTTGAATTTCAGATGGTAAACAAAACGAGGTCGAGATAGTTTGAAATTGTAAAACGTTCGACTGGATAATCACAGTCTGTTCTCTCTTTAAAAAGACCCACGATATTACCCAGTCTATCAAATTGACTCAATTCACATTTCACACAATAATTTTCCAACTTTTTCATCCGTTTTGATGATTTTAACTTGGTTGGGGTATACGCTTTATGAATTACACTATCAGATTGATGGTTGCTTTTAATATCTTCTTGATAATTCTCTTGAATATTGTTGCTTAATGTTTTGACATTTTCTGGTTGATTTTTCTTGTATTGAGTATCTTGATAGCGTGTTAAATCCGCAGATTCTGGCTTAAAAGGTGAGTTTGCAAACCTATAAGAGTTTTAGAACTATTATTTAGTGACATCTCAAAGCTAAAGTTGTGCACCAATTCAACAGATAGAATTTTTGATATGTGTATCTCTTTATAAGTATATTGCAATTTTACTTAAAGAAGTCTATTTCAATTATTACTCGATATTACTTGATTAAAAAATTTTTGTCAGTTTTCAAATTATACTCTCTAGTTTTTGTAAAAATCAATTTTTGAGTAAAGATACTTTGAGTGCTCAAGGTGACATAAAGTGGAAAAAACTTGGAACTCCAAAATTTTTGAGCTTACTGCGCAATAACTTATTATTAATGACTGTCAACTTTTGCATCACAAAAAAGCTTCAACAATTTTATTTCCCTCTTTTTCTAAAACAAATTTAATTGTAGACATACTTTTGACGGTTATTGTTTAATTGAATGAATGTATAAGTACCTAATTAATTCAATTAACAAGTAAAATCCCTCTTTGGTTCTGAAAGTAATCAATGTTGGCCTTACCATCAACCCACCAATAAAAACAAATATATGACCCAGTAAACTTGGTATTAAATTGATATTTTAACTTCTGTCGAATCTAGCAGACTATTTTGTCAACTATATAAAAAAAGAGTGGAAACTTGGAACCACAAACTTCCTATTACTACACTATGTAGTATCTAGTACTATACCAAGCTCTACTGAAACGATGCCGTTAAACTACAATTATTTGAACAAACCTATGATGTGTTAGAAAAACATGGGGCTTTTGGTGATTAATCTATTTTCAAATTTGAAGTTTCTCCATAAAGATAAATAAATAGAGAAGCTTAAAGTTAGTCACTGAATCATCATTAATTGAAGTTTGATATCCACTTAAATATCAAGTTCTGATTTTGTAAATATCCGTTGATTTAGAAATTGATTTTGATTTGATTGTCAACTTTTAGTTAGAAACTAAAGCTTAGTCTCAAAAAAGTGGATGCACATAGTTCTTAAGTTTTTCATATAGTAATACTTCTGTGTATTTTTTCACCCTTTTTTTAGGTAAAATTTTGACCTCTAGAAATCAACTTGCTATCTCTAAGATCAATCTTTAGCTTGACTAGACAGTTAAATTAATACAAAACAAGTTTATTCCGATTTTGTTTAAACTCAAAGATATAATACTTGATCATATTACAAATAACTAACTTATCATCATACTTAAGCTAAGTAGGTTGTGATTTTTACGGTTTGAACAAAGTTAAACCAAGATTTTAATCATCAATAATCATCAATAATTAATATTAGTTTAGTTCTTACTACTTGTTCAATCTTCGAAATACTTTCAAATATGACTTTATATCAACATGAATTTATTGCGGATTGTAATTTTGAGTAAATATAAAGTTACCTGTTCAACGTAAAATAGTCAATATATTCATTGGACATATGAAGACATGATTACTTCTAGACCCTCGAATTTTATTTGACAAATAATTAATAATTCGGCCCCATTTATTTAATTATTTACTGTTCTACTCAAAAAAACCTTGATTATCAACATATTGATTTTTTGTAATCACTTGTGCCTGTTATAGGTTTATCAAACACAAATGAGCTAGTCTCTCTTTATTCAACCTAAGAAATCATATTTTTGGCAAATTCCTACAGGAAGCATCAAGTTTTGTACAAATTACTTTTAACAAGTCCTGGGAACAAGTTCTTGTGTTTTTCAAATGATTTTGATTCAATCAAGTTTTGTACAAATTACTTTTAATAAGTCCTGGGAACAAGTTCTTGGATGTAAGACAACCTTTTATTTGATCTCCATCGCACCCAACTAGAATGCAATCTATATGTTTAATCCTTCCAATACAACTGACAAAAAATTATTCCGTACATAGGTAATAGTTACAATATAAAAAGTTGTTAGATAGAAAAAGACTAAAATTTTTAATGAAAACTGGTGCCTGAGGTTAATTTAGACTTGTATTTTTTCAATTTTTTAAGCTAGACTTCAAAAGTTGTTTGCAATAAAACAAATAACAGCTTGAATCTTGTATTGTATTTCTATAAGCAATTCAGGTTTTGTGGTGAGCATCAAAATTCTGATTCAAAATGTCAACTTAGACTGAATTTCTTTGTCACTTCAAATTTTATTTGGTAGTAGTTTATAAGCAGAATTATAAAAAAAATTCAAAAATCCAATTCTTACTTCATGAAGTTAAATGAACTTAAAACAAATTTGGCGGAAGTGTAATGATTGAGATCTTACTTTAAAAATCGATAGTGCAAGATAAAAAATTACAGCTTGACTGGTAGTATTGGTACCTTTCATATTAATCTCCTCGCACGAAGATGATCATATTGATTAAAATTAAGCCAACATTGTATCCATAATGAAGGCAGATAGTATGAATTTTTCTTTCCTTTCAAAATATTTCTTAGTTTTAACCAACATTACATCAAAATCATTCTAAACTTTTAGACGTACTGTTTTTATTTGGTCTATGAAGTTCTCAAAAGATTTAATTTGTTGGTATAAAAGCTGCCATTATATGATTTAAGTGAAGTAATGAATACAAGTATATTGATTTTTGGGTGAACTTTGTTAATAGTAGTTGCCATTACCAAATTGACTATTTTGCTTAAACACAGATCATTGAGTTACAAATACCGTACAATTATATAAACACCAGTACACTTTTTCCCCTTCAATGCAGCGTTACTCCTTTTACATTTAATTCTCCTCCACCAGATGAATATTTCAACTTTAGATCAACTAGTAGGCAATCAAAAACATAAATTAATCTGGTTAAATATAATTTTCTATGATGTAAATATTGATGTATGAGCAAAAAAAAATTTAGGCAACCACTTTCAAGATAAGAAAGCTGATAAGAATCAATTGAGGGATTGATTATTTAATCTACAGGAGATAAAGATACAACTGGTGGGGAAAAGCAATTTATATTTTGCATACTAGCCCCGTGTTATCAAAAACAATCAACCCCAGATATACAAAACAACTTTCGGAACGGAGCATCAACCCAATTCAACCGATAAAATGTGTCCTTGAAAAAAAATTGACCCCACTCTAAAAACTTTAAAAAGTCTTATCTTCGGAGATATGAAATACTGTAAAATCGTGGTTACTGTGTAACAGTCCAACTGGAGAGTAAAAATTTTTAGTAAATTTTTTTGTTTGTCAAAAACGTCCGGGGAGCCAAGAAAAAAATCCGACTAATCCTTTTTTATTTTCTTATACCCAACGTTAATAATTAAATAGCAAAGGGTAATATGGTTATGATAAGGGGATTGGAAAGCAATACATTATAATCAACTGGAATATAATGGCAATAACTATAACTTTTTCTCTTTAATGAATATATAATTTGTGTAGCTTTGGATAATTATTCATTCTAATGTTCTATGGAAGCCATCCATTTAGGGAAACTTGGGATGCGCCCTTTGCCACTATTTTCAGCCATGTGATTTTTTGCGCTGTTGTTTCCCAATTAATCCTAGTTATGACTGTTGATTGTTGGTATTGCTATCACTAATAGTATTGCAACAGTAGAAACAGAAAAGAATGAAGAGGGATTAATTACTACTAGAATATTAAAATCAGAATTTTGATTTACCATGACTTAGTTTTCTAGATTGATACCACAACTAGAATGATGTACTAACTAAGTTTCTAGGTTGTACGTTGCAAAACTTGTAATCATTACCATGAGTATAGTACTGTATCCCACTCAATACTCTTTTTTTCTTGGTATAATCATTAATTTGAATCATAGTTTAAAAAATATTGTCGGAGTTGGTTGGTGAATTTGAGTTATAAAATTATTTAGTGTAGCAAATATCTACCACTATAAAATATTTTTTTTTTATTATACTATTAACCTACAAGTTGTACATGAACTCCGTTTTTGTGGGGATACTTATTGTTCAAAACGACATCAAATCTCTTGTATTAGCTACCTCTCCCACAAGTTTTACTGTTGTGGACAATAGTGTCCGAAATTTAACCCCACAGATGTTTGACAAACAATAGCCTTGACATTGTATGCTTTACATCAAATTAGAAGTGTGTTATATACAGGTAGACACTTTTTTTGGCGTCCAACCTCATCAATATGTTTGTTTGATATTAAATATCAAGAGATCTTAACCAATTTTGCTTATAGTTTAAATGGTAGCTTAAAATACCTTTAAAAGACTAGGTTTAGTTTTAAAAAGGCTAGCAGCCCACCATGGAATATCTATTGATTACCATTTTTTCTTTCGACTATATCTGTACAGATTTTGTCTAGGCCCGGGATCTATCGATTCTTGGCGACCCCATGTTTATAAATAATATTCGATGAGGGTGATATAGAAGTTGTGGTAGATGCCGAAATTGAGTCATGTCTGAATTAGAGTATAAATAAGAGCGATGATATCAATCAACTTGAAAATTTTTTAATATCATATTCAGCAATTGAGGTGTAATTGAGGTCAATATGAGCGCAATACAGGAAAGAAACTATCCTGCATCAATAAATTCTGACTCTTCTGAAAAAGAAGCAAACTTGAAGAATGTCACTGTTAATATTTATAATGAGAAACCAGATGTATCATGGCCATCAGTAAAAAAGTATCTTGCTACAAGAATTCCAACATTATTAGATGTTCCAATTAGACATGAATCAAGAAGATGGTGGGAAGTTTTAAACCCTCTTCCTGGTTTAAAACAGATGAATTATTTGGATTGGAATTTTTATGGTTTGGGTTTTTTTGCTTGGACTGTTGATGCTTTAGATTTTTTTTGTGTAGGTGCTTCTGCTACTGGTATCGCAAAAACTTTAGGTGTTACCACAACTCAAATTACTTGGGGTATAACATTGGTGTTAATGTTAAGATCCGTGGGTGCTATTATATTTGGTTTAATATCCGATTACTATGGTAGAAAAATTCCTTACATTGTTATTTGTATATTATTTATAATTGTTGAAATTGGTACTGGTTTTGTTCAAACATACTCTCAATTTTTAGGTGTTAGAGCTATATTTGGTATTCTAATGGGTGCAATGTACCCAATTGCATCTTTAACTGCATTGGAAGATCAACCACCTGGATCTAAATCAATTTTGTCTGGTTTGTTTTTACCTGGTTATAACTTTGGATATTTATTAGCTGTTGTATTTTATAGAGCCTTTGAAAATACCACATTTATGGGCAGAAGTGGTGAAGGTTGGAGAAACTTGTTTTTTTTCTCAGCTGGTCTTCCTGTACTTTTGATTACATGGAGATTATTCTTTCCAGAATCGCCAACATTTGTTAAATTGAAAGAAGCTAAACAAATTTTAGAAGACAAAAGAATGGAAGAACAAGAGCTTGCTGGAATTAAACCAAAAACTGGATTATTGAGTAAAATCAAGTTTGATCATTCTCTTTTAGTCACATTTAAAACAGAATGGTTAATGATTATCTATTTAATTATGATGATGTCTGGTTTTAATTTCATGTCTCATGGTTCTCAAGATTTGTATCCAACTATGTTAGTCAAACAATTTAAGGTTACTCCAAACGAAAGAACGATAATCTTAGTTATCGTCAATCTTGGTGCAATGCTTGGTGGTGTTTTCTTTGGTCAATTAACGGAACTTTTGGGTAGAAGATTAACCATATGTATTTGTGTTCTTTGGTCTGGAGCATTTTTATATCCTTCTTTCTTTTCGAAAAATCTTAGTGGAATCATTGGTGGTTATTTCTTCCTTAATTTTGGTGTTATGGGAGCTTGGGGTGTTGCTCCATTACATCTTATTGAATTGGTCAATACAACCCATCGTTCCTTCCTTTCTGGGGTAGTATATCAATTAGGAAATTTAGCTTCTTCTGGTTCAAGCACAATTGAAGCTCAATTAGGATCGAATTATCCTTTACCACATCTTGGTAAAGATGTTCATGACTATGGTTTGGTAATGGCCATCTTTTGTGCCGCCGTTTTTGCATTCATGTTACTTTTAATGTTATTTGGTCCTGAAAGATTCCACAAAGATTTGAATGTTCATATTCACAAGGAGGAAGATGAGGTTGTCGATCAAATAAATTCCGATAATAATTCAATTGAGAAAGTTCAAGTATCACATACCACTCGTGAACGTGTTGATGAAAAAAATGTTTGATGTTCAATGACTAAAACTTTTCATGATTATTAAATGAACAATGGAAAAACAATTTTCATAATGAAAAAAAAATACAAAAAGACAAAAAAAAAGTGGGTTTAAGTTTTTTGCTAGATAATGGCTTGATTTAGTTCCCGTATCTTAGCGATCGCAGTACGGTCAGTTTTCTTTTATAGTTAGTGTTTTAAGTTCAGGTAGCTTTCATATAAAAATCTATAAAAATTTCAAATTCATGTAAAATTTTTCAACGAGTTTTGCTAATATAAACTATTACACGGTAATAATTATTCTTTAACTAAAAAATAACATTTCAAATGATAATGAAAAATTGATAGTAACAACGCTTTTTTCAAGAACACTGTATCAATCTAGTTTCCATAATCAATAGGTAATACTTCTCTTCGTTCTATGATATAGTTAACGTTAAGAAGAACTCTAAGCCTTTATTAGATAAAATCCAAGATTTCGGTTCTCCTCTAAATATTATTTCAATTTGATATAATAGATACAGGTAATAAATAACCAGTTAAAAATATTAATAAATAACCAGTTAAAAATATTAATAAATAACCAGTTAAAAATATTAATATATCTGCAGTTCTTTTGATCTTACAACTAGAAAAAGTTCAATTGAAAGTAAACAAAACCAATCCCAAATAATTAATGATTGAACTTGTCTATGTAAATAGTGTAAGGTTTAGCTACCTAGAAAATTCCAATTCTGGTTGAATTTCCACTAAATAATTATGAAGTATTTGAGATTTGTTGGTATTGGAAGGCATAAAATCAAATCCTGATACTTGAAATCCAAGTATCTCAAATAGTAAAACTGGCTATCTGTCAAAATTACTCGTTTAGGTTTCCTTCCCAATTCTATAAACGAAAGAATGATACTATACATTTTTATCGACTAGTATTGAGAGTTGTAAACCAACAAGGTCCATGGAGCAACTTGATTAAAAAGTAAACACAAATACTGAATTATGTTCAAAATTGAAAAAGTATAACTTCTACCTAAAATTTAGATCTTACGCTACCATTGAAACATTCCTTCCCATCTACTTCCTCTATAAATACCTCTACCACTATTTACACGTCTTAAATCGTTATCGGTTATTTTTTAGAAGCTGTCAAAAATGCCTGATCTGTTTTGGGAAAAAAAGCGGCGCCAGGGCTCAAAACCGGGGTGATAACAAAATGGCAACCCCTCGAAACTAACAAGATATAAACAATAGATGGTGACAAAACAGTATAAAGAAATGGTTCGGAAGCGGCAATCACGAGAAACAAGAGATGAAAGGAAGAAGACTGAGGGTGAGCCTGAAACTGGCGATTTTTCTATCAAACTGGGGCAAATATCACGGAAAATGTTGACATCCCATTCATCAATATTGAATGTATTGGGTAATCCAGAATTAGATATCAATATCCCCGAAAGGTATACTCGAGCACCAACACCGATGATTGATTTCAAAGATCCGACGTTTTCATTGTCGAGCTGGCAAGATATTTCTTCGCCCAATCGACCAACATCGCTGGTATTATCAAATACCAGCGATGACGATGAAATGGCATTGATGACTACCACCGGTCATCGGGTAATGGTATTTGAAACCGATGAAGAAGAGGTAGCTGTGGATTCAATTGAGTTTGAACCTTGTGATGTACAACAAGAAGATTCTCCAACATTTATCATGCCCCAATTAACTGTTTCTGATGGCTCAGAAAATTTACTTTCCAATAAGTTTGCAATAACTATCTTGTCGTCAAAATTGACCTTGGAGATTACTAAGTTTGTTGAAACTTTGAAGTCGGATTTGAATTATGAATTGATTAAAATCAATCATTATGGCTTATTTGAGTTTAATAGTAGTAATAATAGCAAAAAAAAATCTAGAAAAACTAACTTTTTGATTAATAACTCCAATTTGATATTTTTGATTAATGATGGTTCTAAAATTTTCATTGATTTTTTGTCAAATCAAGAAAATTTTGATTTATTTCCTAAATTAACAATTATAAATATGATGACAGTGAATTATTTTGTTAATTTATTTGAAATTATCAACATCATCAAACCTTATCAAATTTGGAAGACTTCCTCTTTATCAAATAACTCAATTTTACTTAAATGTAAAAACTTCATTGATTTAGAATTTAGTCAAATTGAACAACTGAAAAACCAACTTTCAACTGTTTATTCTAGTTTGATGGTTTCTTCCAAAAAAGATTATAAATCTATCGAAAGAAAGTTTAAATTAGATCTATCTCAATCCAATAATTATATTGATCCTTTACAAATATCTCTGAAATTTTCAAAATTTTCCTGGATCTATAATATTTTCAAAAACTCACTTTCCAAATCTGAATCTGACCTAAGCGATCAACATTTTGGATCTTCTAAATTATGGTTAGTGGCTAGTTTCACTTTAGGAATAGGTTTAGGTGTTGGGATCACTTCAGGTACAGCTACTATGCTTGGTTGTTATCTCTATCAAATTTGTGAACTTCCACAAGCAAAATCCAGTCCAGTATTTGCCTGTCAAAGAATTGATGATTGGGAACATATCGATTCGTTTTTTAATTTACCAAGTTATCAACACTTTCTCGATTACGTCAAGTTGAAAACTTCTGATTTAAAATGTTTTCTGGATGTTCTATTGCATTATGTTAAAGGTGGGTTTGATAAATTCCTTGGTTTAATTCTATCTATTTTCTGAGGATTGTATAGATTTATGGAATTCATTAGATTGAATTAATTTCAAAATTGAATAGAAAGCTCAATAGAAAGTTGGATCCTTTTTAAAATTTCTTCAATTCAATACTTTTAAATTTTAAGAGTTCATGCTTGGTGGGCAAATTGTTATTATTTGGAAGTTTGTTTTATTAATTTATTTTAGTTATCTATTGAAAAAGATTTATTTCAGTTATATATTTTGGAAATCAATAGTATTAGTGATATGATTTCACTAACAATCAATTAGAGGAAAGGGAACTATTGATTGGTATTTTGCATTCTTTTTTTGATTTATTGTTTTATATGGGAAGTCTTGGCTCAAGGATTTAATGGTGTATAGGTAATTGAATTATTGTTCGAATAATATCGTAAATTTTCTCTTTATATTTACATATGTACAAGATAAACTTCTGATTTAGCTAACTTTTAAATTAACTCATCATAAAAGACGCATTCTTATAAAAATCCAACATTGGATTTTCACCTTTTTTAGTAGTAGTAACCTCGGTATTGGCCCATTGCTCCAAGAATTCACGATGTGTTTCAACTCGGGGAACTTTACCAGATACTTGTTTGTACAAATCTGACGCAACATTAAAATCAGTTGGAAACATGATATCAAAATAACCTTGATATGTCATATATGTTGTAACATCTATCATTTTGTCTTGCAATATTGTTTGAACGACAGGAGAATTATAATATCCTTGAACTGAGTTTGGTAAATAATTGAAATCAGAACTTATTAGTGAATGATTTGGAAATTTATGCTTTAGTATATTGAAAAACTGTAAAAGTCTAGTTGGAATAAACTCTCCAGGTGTCAAGTTATCTTTAAATGGAAACATATTGTTTTTCCATCTCAACTTTGTAGAAGACTGAAGTAAAGGATGAATTGAATCTTTATTTGTGAATGGTAACACACTTTTTATAGTTTGAAGTCTCCCAGGCAATGAACTTGATTCTCTCAATACAGAATATTTACCATTTTCTCTTAATTGTAAATACGCATTTGAATAGTAAGACAATTGAGGGGTGAAAAATTCATAAAAATCTCCATGTTCATCAATAACAACTTGGCCCTCATACGGTTCACCAGTTGCATTGTCATATCTTATAAGATCATGTGCAAAATTATCAAAAACTTCAAGAGCTATGAAGAAGCAAGGATTATTTACCACTGTATTCCATTTGAAAATCGATTTGTTAATAATTTCTAACTTTGAAGCATCTAAACCTTGACTGATAAGTTTACTATTTAAAGCTGCTTCAAATTGTTTTTCAGCTAATTGAGAAGAAATTTCAATAATTTTGTATCTAGTTCTTTTATAGACGTCTGGTTGTGTAGTTTTAATATAATTTAAGATATTGCACATTAAAGTACCATTACCACCTCCCATTTCGTAAATAATCAAATCGTCATACGGATAAACTCCATTGAGCTTGTAATTTACCAAGATGTACCTCGCAATCGATTCACCATAGTAAGGTTGAAACAATTCTGTTGGGGTATGCCATAATTGTATTGATTTCCTTGAATTGAAATTACCAGTTTGTACTAAATCATCTTGTTTCTTGATAGCCTGAGCTCTTCTAGCAAATTTTGAAGTAGTGTTAGTTTCACTAATAGCTTCAGTAAATTTTTCCTTGGTTTGATTAACTTTGGGATTAAGTTCATCATATTTTGAATACGCTTTTTGCCAATTATCCAAAAACCCATCGATATCTTGAATATTGTTGTAATCAAATGGTTCTTCTTGATGAAAAATTTCAACTTCCTTAGAAAAATACCCATAATTTGGATTATACAATGAATCTTCAATAAAATCTGATACAAGCATTTTACATTTATTTGGTCGATGTTTTAATCGAGACAATTTCTCCGAATTTGTCAATGGAAATTGATTGTACACTTCTTGAGGAGATTTCGTACCAAATGGATAATTTGTAGTATATCTGTATATAAATTCAATCAAATTGAATCCTTCGTCTTGTTCTTGTCTATATTTTTGCATTGGATGTGATTCAATCGGTTTTTCAATACGTTTGTCAGAATCTTGCTTCCTAGTCAAACTCCTTGTCTTTTCATTCGTAGAATCAACCTTGAAAGCATAAGTATCCGGTCTAATTGAATATTCATGATGGAAAGTTTCACTGTCAAGTTTCTGTTGATTAATTTTGTCTAGTTTTTTCGATGCTTTCTTAATGTTTTTAAACAAAGTCCTGGACGGTACTATGTGTATACCACCAAACACCCCTGAACATGCCCGTAGCCTGCCTCCTCCAGCGTGTCTTCCTAGCATTTTGGATCCATAGATTAATTGGTAGTATTTGGTGATGATTCGATTTGTCGCATCGACTAGAAAACTGGTAGCCAAAGAAAAGAGTTACCAGATGAAAAATCAATAAATAACGAAAAGAATTAAGCCTTATATAAGCCCAGTAATTATTGTTGTATTCTTGTTGCGTCTAGCTATAAAACTATCTAATTTAAACTTTCATACGATCGTTGACTGTGTATTTACTGCTTTCTCTAGTTGTAATGGCATCACTAAATTCAAATTTAACCTTTAAAATTCTCCGTGTGCCACCGTAGCATTAGTATTTATGGGTAATTATCATGGAATTCGTGTTAAATGTTGGTATTCTCTATGCCAATCTTAAACAGAAACAAAAATTGAATAAAAACTTGATTTAGGGTTCCTCAATTCGACATTTCAGAAAGCCATTCTCTATCAATGCAAAATCTTTAAAATCAAGTACCTGCAAATCCAAAATCCCAAAACTATTGAAAGTTTTAGTTACCGGTGACAAAACTTTATCATGACACCTTTCAAAATATGACCTGAAATCACAATGAAAATAGCTTTAACGTTAAAATACCCGTGACTATACTCCATTTTGAAATTGAAATGCATTAGTATTAACTTGCACTAACTGATAAAGAATCGTTGAAATATAGCATTAACCTGCACTAACTGTTGAAGAATCGTTGAATTAAATAGGTATACCCGGATGAGAATGACCCAACCTTATTGAAAATATATTTTCCTACAATCAATTGCAGATGCAAGTTAAAATTATGTCTTTTGATTCATCTACTATCACCTTCTTAAACTCATCAGGTTAATCAAAAAAGTTTCAACAACTTTGTATTTTTATTTGAAAATTGTATCTTGTTGACCATCAAATTCTTCAATTGTTTCGATAATGGTTTTGACATTATCTAAAATATTGGAAATTGCTACTCTTATGACCCTATTACTAATACCATTGAATTTACAAACCAAATCTGATTGTTTAGTTGAATAATTAACTTGAATTTCGTCCAGCTTCAAAATTGGATCGGGACTTAACGAATTTTTAGCTATAAGTGCATGCTCATCTCTCTCAAACGGCACTGTAATCGTAAATTCAAACGGATGGGACATATTTAATTTACTATTATCATTTGTACTATTAAATTTTCATTAACTTTCAAATGAGTTTTCGCTTAGTCAGCGTCCAAATTAGGCAATTTGTAACTTGAGGTACCAATTAAACCATTCAACGTGATTTAACCATGGCTGGCAAATTAATGGTGTATTGTTGATGTTGAACGTGTAAACTTGGTGTTAAAAAACGCCGATCTTATTTTATTATTAATTAAACCTTAATTTTTGACCTAGAAAAAGATGAAATAAAAATTCATGTTAGTGAGTCTAAACATAAAAATTACAATAACACAACTGTGACTATCACCCCAAAACTATTGTATGTAACAACTTCGATTTAGTAAAATATAACCATAAATCATTCTAAACTTGAACACCCATTAATCGATTCAGCCGCCGCCATTAGAAAAAGTTTGAATTCCAATAATACTGATTTTCAACCTTGATATGATAATACAAGACAAAAGAAATTATTCTGATATTAGTCAGGTTATTATCATTCAAAGTTGGTTAATTAGAGACATTAAGCCCGACTTTTGGTTTTTTACTTTTCATTGTTTTTTAAGCTTCCTATTATTTCTTGTTTCTGCCACAAATAGTTTCCAATGCATGTATTGATTAAGGAGTGTAAATAGTGACATTACATAGTGACATTACATACCAAGAATTTACTAATAGAGGGTGACATTTTGTGGCTGTATGACGTGATAAGACACTACAGCATCGATGATGAAAAATTTAGGTTGTATCTAGGCCATCAATGATAGGAGACGATAAGAAGAAATAAGGGATAATTAACAAGTGAATGAGAAAATCGATTGCTTAACTTAGTTACAAACCAACAAATGTCTTGCAACAAAAAAGCCGTCTTGTGAACAATAATAATAATAATAATAATACTAATAATAATAATAATACTACTACTAATAATAATATTATTATTAATAATAATAATACTAATAACAATGAATAGTAACATCGACGTTTTTTATTTCTTCCAATAACAATTGTGCTCACTGTGGAGGCATTGTTTTTTTTTTATTTTATTTTTTATTTTTTCCTTTCATAGTTTACTTATCGTTAGGCATTGTAGAAGTAATTTTGACTTTGTTTATTGTGTATTGTTTTTGATTTAACCTAGTATACAAGTGAATATCTTGCGGCATATTTAAATGGTGATAATTCTTGGAATCATGACGACTTTTTGATTTTTTTATTTCTCTTTCGGTGTATATATGGAATCGACTGTATTATTACCTGATGATAACGAGAATTTAGGTTCTTATCAATCTTTCGAATCTTCTTTACCTCTTGAACCAGAAGAAAAAGGGTTTAGTAATGCTCCTTATTTCTTTTGGATTGAAGTAGCATTATTAACAAACGTTTTTCTTGCTGGATTCGATGGAATCATCACAGCATCAACTTACACTACAATCGGTAATGAATTTGGTAAGGCTAATTTGGCATCTTGGATTACTACATCATATTTAATTACTAGTACCGCTTTTCAACCACTTTATGGGTCTTTGTCCGATGTTCTTGGTAGGCGAAAATGTACATTTGCAGCCTCAGCTTTTTTTGGCCTAGGATGTTTAGGTTGTTCAATAGCACCAAATATTTTAATTTTGAATATATTTCGGGGCATAACTGGAATTGGTGGAGGTGGTTTAATCACTCTTTCAACAATTGTTAATTCCGATATTGTTCATTCTCGAAAACGAGGATTATTTCAAGCCTGTCAAAATTTATTATTAGGATTTGGTGCCATATGTGGAGCATCATCGGGGGGAACAATTGCAACTTATTACGGATGGAGATGGTGTTTTTTAGCACAAGTACCATTCGCAATATCTAGTTTATTTATTGGTTACAATTTTATTCAAAATCAACCTGGTTTTGAATATCATTCCCTTACCCCAGAAGTTTTGAGTAAAATTGATTTCAATGGTTCATTTGTATTATTTGTCTCATTGACTTTACATTTGCTAGTTTTAACTAACGGTGGAACTTATGTTTCTTGGTCTGATTACCGATTATGGTTATTATTCTTCATTGCTTGCACCTTGACTGCTTGGTTTATTCGAATTGAGTTGAATACTTCAGCTAAACCAATAATCCCAGTCACAAGATTTAAGAGTCCCTTTACCTTATTGGTATTAGGCCATAATTTCTTACTTGGGGTTTCTAGTTACGCTTATTTGTTTGCTTTACCTCTCTTATTTCAAATTGTTTTAAATGATTCTGCTTCTAGCGCCGGATTACGTCTCGCTATTCCCTCTTTAGCAACTCCAGTTGGGGGAATCACCGCAGGTATCTTGATGAATAGATATGGTTTATTGCTGAGTTTAGTGTTTTTTGGTACTTTAATAATGACAATAGGTAATTTTTTGACTTTGTTAATTACTCCAGAAACATCTCCTATGTTGGTTAAATTGATACTATTTCCTGCCAACCTTGGTCAAGGTGCAGCATTTCCAAGTTCTTTATTTACTTTTGTATTTGCTTATGGTTCAGAGCATCAAGCAACTTCAACTTCAACTTTATATTTATCAAGAAGTATTGGTGGAGTTTTTGGGGTCAGTGGTGTTTCGGCTATCATTCAAGCCTATGTCAAGTACAAAGTTACTAAAGATTTGACTGCATTAGATCAATTTTCTGACAAACAAATTCATCGAATGGTCAAGAAAATTATAAAATCCACTGATAACATTAAAACATTACCAGAATCAATAAAGCATATAGTAATCGAAGATTACTCGAATGCTATACGTTTGGCTCAATTGGTTTCTAGTATTTGCATGCTAATCGCAGTTGTACTTGTGATTATT
Source organism: Suzukiozyma pseudoglaebosa (assembly GCA_030705115.1). NCBI lineage: Eukaryota > Fungi > Ascomycota > Pichiomycetes > Serinales > Debaryomycetaceae > Suzukiozyma > Suzukiozyma pseudoglaebosa. The sequence continues at coordinate 63,461 of JANIWI010000066.1, read as the reverse complement.
AGAGTTGCATTCAGATTAAAACCAAACTTGCATCTTTCCTAGTTATTTTTTTTAGATTATATCCACAATTTAGTTGATTTAATAGATTACCATGGTAAAGGGCTTACCTCCAATAGACTAATAAATATCAAATGGAAGCAATTGTAGCAGCATTCACAGTTTGGACCACAACTTGTGACCACATGTCTAGACCACATTTGCTCAACTCACGAGTAGAGCCTCCACAGTGATGATTCGCAATAATGACTCGATCTTATTTTATCATGGAAAGTTGAAACCGTAATTTGCTGTCCCCGAAGAACTAGTATATAAACCCAAGATCTTATGGGTGGCTTTAGATTTTTAAAAACCATTGTAATATGAAATTATTAAATACAGTGTCAATTTTGTCCTTGGCTACCTTTATCCATGGGGATTGGCAATTTCGCTCGAGGCCAGATTTATCACCTCCTAAGTTGAACATAACCATTGACGCTACTGAGGAAACTGACAATGGTTATCTTTTCATTGCTCCATTTTCAGGGTTCAAAGAAGGTGGACCTTCTCATGGTCCCCGTCAAAGTGCTCCATACATCTTCACAGACAAAGGAGAATTGGTCTGGTCTGGTTTTGGTATCTTCTCAGGTTGGCCTGCAAACTTCCAAAAGGGTGTTATCAATGGTGAAGATGTCTTATTTGCCCTAGAAGGTACTCATAACCCTGATTATGGACACGGACATGGGCATTGGACATTCTTAAATAAACACTATGATCAGGTCGGAATTTTGAGAGCTGGTAATCACAAAATTTCAGATAAACATGAATTACATATTGTCAATGGAAAGACAGCGTTACTTCAAGTTTATCAACCAGTTCCTCGTGATTTGGGTGCATTTGGTGGTAAAAAAAATCAACAATGGGTAGTGGATTCGATATTTCAAGAATTAGACATAGAAACTGGAGAAGTTCTTTTTGAATGGTCTTCTTTAGATCATGTGTCTCCAGCTGATTCAGTTCTTCCTGTAAACCCGGGACATGCCGGTTCTGGGTTTAACTCCAGTGATGCTTGGGATTATTTTCATATTAATTCTGTTGACAAAGATGAAAAAGGTGATTATGTTATTTCAGCAAGAAACGCTGCATCTCTTTACAAAATTGATGGAAAAACCGGAGAAATTATTTGGAAGTTGGGAGGATTGCCAGATATCACAAGTTCTGATTTTGAATATCAAAACTGGAATTTTTCTTTTCAACATCATGCCAGATTTCTCCCAAGAGATGGTGAAAAAGAAATCATTTCATTCTTTGACAATTCAGCTCAGGGAACAGAAGATGCTAATGGTGGTGAAGTGCATTACAACTCACATTCCAGTGGTAAAATTGTTGAATTAAACAGTAAAACAAAAAAGGCAAAGCTTTTATACAATGCAATTCCACCAGATAATTTGCTAGCAAAATCTCAAGGCTCAACACAGGTGTTAGAAAATGGTAATGTTTTAGTTAATTGGGGATCTGAGGGAGCGGTTACCGAATTTAATGAAAAAGGTAAACCAATCTTCCACGCATACTTAGATTCGGGTAAATTATTCGAACAAGTTGAAAACTATCGAGCTTTCAAATATGATTGGACTGGCCAACCTAGTGAAAAAATTGCTGTGGTAACAGAAATCACCAATGACGACAAATCTATAGTATATGTAAGCTGGAATGGTGATACGGAAACCAAATCATGGGAGTTTTATGCAATCGAATCTAATGGAAAACAAAAATTTCTTGGTGAAAAGGAAAGATCAGGGTTTGAAACTTCAATTGAGCTAGATGAAAAATATGAAAAGATCATAGTTGTATCTAGAGGTTCCAATGGAAAAACTTTAGGTACCTCTGACATTTCTAAAGTTTATGAACAAGTCTTACCAGCAAATGATGAAGGAGAGAATAGCAATTTCAATTACTTCAAATGGAAATCGTTATTTCAAACTATTTTTTTTTAAATAATTTAGTCTATTTCAATAAATTTTGAACATTAACAAATCAGAGACTACACTCATTCATGTGTATTTTGCAGATTAAAGTTTTTCAATTCATCTATAATACTTTGATGAAATTCGCCAGTATCCTCATCAATAAAACTTTTCCATAATTCTCGATCAGATGGACAGTAGATTGGAAACATTTCCTCTTCAATAATGTGATCATTCCTTGAAATTTGCATAAAAGCCGAGTGTAAGCCAATTTGATTTGACTTGTAGAAGTTACTATTAACATCAGTTTTTGGCAGAACATTATCTTTCCTCGTTCTAAATTTAAACATGTTGAAATTATCATCGTTCAAAAGTGGGTTATCAAATGCCTGTAGTACATGATCTCTTATCTGGTTCTTTCTACCAGTACATAATTCGAAAATGATTGGGTAAATTATTGAGTTTTCAGGATACAATCTAGGATAATCTCTAGTTTGATCGATAGTTGGCAATAGCTTCAAATTTTTCAATATTTTAAACCTAGTTTTCGCCTCATATGTTTGTATTTCATGATTGGTTCTGTCTTTCACCGCCTCAATATCAAAACTTATGATACCACAACCATTTTCAGGATCATTAAACTTCAAGCCGGGTTTATCAAAAAATTTGATTTCATTACTAGTCTTGACCAAACCGACATACCTTCTTACAACCTTCAAATTAGATGATGAATCGGACCTTAATGATTTATTAATTAATCGAGTGAATTTTTCATCTCGAGACACAATTAAACCACCGGTAACATACTTATCTAGCCTCTGCACCATTTGAAACTTGCTGGCATTAATTTTCTTGTCTGGATGTAGTTGTTGAAATATTGTTTTCAACTGGGGTAACAAATAACTATTGTAATTACCGTTCCCATCTGACTGTAAACCCGACGGCTTATTAACTATAAGATATCTATACGTAAACTTAACAAGGTTAACTCTACCGTGACCATAATTGATCGAAGCAACTTTATTCATTCACAAGAAGCTTGATTTCATTATACTACCTAAGAGATTTTGCAGCAATTTTTCAATTGTCAGATGCGACATTCAATGTCGCCTGTTACACAATGTCGCATTTAACATCAAATGTTAAAATTGTTAGTCATACAAACTTGTCTCTTTTGGTAAGATATGTCAAACGAAGAGAATGGAAGCTCTATTGATCCCGGTGTGAACCGTGATAATAGAAGAGCTAAATCGGTGAATCTGAAGAAAAATGATCAAGATTCAGGGTCAAAATCAACTAAATTAAGACGAAATCGAAATTTCAAAGCAAGTACTAGGGCCAAAACTAAAACCAAGGATAGATCTCCAACATCTGAGCCTAAGTTCTTAGAAATATCTAGTTTGGTCAAGGCATTTAAGCCAATTACCATAAATGGATCTCCTGCTAAGCATATTATCACGCAAATTAGAGATTTAACTAAAGAACAACCAAGATATTTTGATCGGTATAAGAATCCAGAAAGGTTATCGTATTTGCAAAAATACTTTTTAGAATTTGTTCGATTACATCAACAATCCACTATATACCTTTCATTCATTATCAAGCCATCTGATCCTGATTTCCCGTTTGAATTAGATGTATTAAAAATCAATTTAGCAATTCCTTGTGACTATCCTCAATCACCTCCAAAGATAGTTATTTTAAATGATGATATTCCTCGAGGATTTGCGATGAATATCGAAATTGGATTCAATAAAATTGTTAAATTAGCATTGACACACGAACCCCAGGACATTGCTGGGGAAACTATTGAATTAGTGGATGGAAATTCATTGAAATCTCAAATCCTAACTTTAGATCGATATCTTGAAAATTGCTTAAAACTTGAAAAGAAAGAAACCATAAAATTTGTGACATTAAAATCAAAGAAGAAAAAATCTTCTGAAGCTGCTCAAAGTAAATCATCAAGTTCAAAACCAGAACATCAACCATCAGATCACAAATCATCGACTCAGACTCCTCCAATTGCTACTCATATTCCCTTAGAGGTACTCTCACAAAGAAATCAATTAGTTGAAAATATGGTGAATAAATTACCAGTAAGATTATTTAAAAAATCGATTCATGAAAACCAATACAAGCTTACGATTCCGAGAAAGATTGGTAACCACAATCAAATAGATTTCATGATCAAGATTCCTCGAAATTATCCTGAGCAGAATGTTACAATAAAATTTCTTGAGCCAGACTTAGTGAAATACGAGACCAATATCAATTCCAACATATCCCACTATGATTTTGAGTCGATTGATTTGATAGTAATTTTGAACAAACTAGTTAATAATTTGGGACAATTTGTATTACCAAAGGATCAATTTGCTCATTGGCAAAAGTTGGTTCATTCGTTAAGACAAAATATTAGTATTTAGGTTTTATAGGCTCAATACTATCGGTTTTCTGGAGACAACAAGACAAGATGTAAAATTTATTTTCATATCAAGCCAAAGCATTACTGAATCAACCTTCAATTCTGTTTGCTACTAAAGTTTGATTGTTAGCATTTGCTCCAGCAATCTTTTGACAGGTTCGCGCGGCGTTCAGTTGATGGAACTCCTACTGTAAAATAAGTAATCAGTTTCTTTATTCAATAATTGACGATAATGAGTGACGAGTTAACATTTCAATATGCTAATGAAGCTGAATTAGAAATACATTGTTCTCCTTTTGGTTTATCGGGATTATATATCAAAATAAGAGATACTAATTTGATGGGGATTGGTTCGACAATGGGGTTGATAACAGGGTCTACACAAGGCTATATTCATTATAACGATAGTGATGATCTTATCAATCAAAAGTACAAGTTGTATGTGATTGTTGATGAAGAAGGAATGTTAAGAATAGACTTTACGAAGATAACTATTAAAGAAGATGATGACAATTTGAGTGAAGGTGATAATATCAAACGTAATGAAGTTGAAACTGCCGATTATGATAATGGAGAGCAAGGGAAGCCTACTTTGATCTTTATGGGAAAATGTCCCGAAGGCAGACCTGATAATATTGAACCATTTATTGGAATATTTAGTTTTGAGAAAGAAGAGTAGAGACAAAAGGACGCAATAAGGAATAAACAGCATTTACTATAGATGCAAGGTGGAAATGAACACATTTATGTTACTCATACGCATAAAATCATTGCTATAATGGAGATAGACGGATTTCGAATGATTACCATTAAGATGTGATCTTTTGAAAAAGAGCTATATCGAAAAGGCTAAGGTATCAATATTACTTATGATGAATGCTGTAAATTCATGTCTTTTTAATGATCAACCATCCCGTTAATGATATATGTTGATGAATTTTCTTGAGTATTGGTACTTTTATTGATGAATACTTGTTGCTGGGTTATTATTTGATGAATAATTCACCTGGATAATTGATGAATTATAGGACATTATGATTATTTTATTGATCAATCTGGAATATCATATCTTGTTCAAAATTTTACATAAATCATAGCGGTGATTGTAAGTAGGTAAAGGTATTTGGATAAATTTTATAATTTTAGAAGATTATTTGAGAAAAGGTCTACGGATATCAAAATCACACTAAAACATCAACCTGAGGTTAGATTATGATTCAAGATTTTACAGGTTTAAGAAGTTAGTTATTCGAGGTTAGTCGTGAGAGTTTATTTATAACACTCTAGTTATAACACTCAGTTATAACACTCAGTTATAACACTCTAGTTAAAACACTCAATTATAACACTCAGTCATAACATTCAATCTTAACATTCAGTCATAACACTCAGTTATAACATTCAGTTATAACACTCAGTCATAACACTCAGTTATAACTGAGTGTTATAAGATCCTAGTAAAAACAGATTTTAATTATAACATTCTGGTTATAACATTCTGGTTATAACATTCTGGTTATAACATTCTGGTTATAACATTCTGGTTATAACATTTTGGTTATAGCATTCTGGTTATAACATTCTGGTTATAACATTTTGGTTATAACATTCTGGTTATAACATTCTGGTTATAAAACTTTAGTTAGGTAAAAGATTTTAGTGGCATTTTAATTTTTTTGTAAATGGAATAAGAATTATATAGCTTGATTTGTGATTCCGCTAGTAATGATTAAAATTGAGGTGAGATTTAAATAGGTTTATTTAATAATCAATTTATTAAGTCAACATATTTACTTTTGATCCGATCCGATTAAACAGTAGCCGCTAACAAAACATTGAGACCAAAAAAGAGAAAATAATAAGCCATAAGGGAAGATTAGTTAGATACCATAGAGTAGGTATAGAACCTTAGTATAGAGAGTAGGCTAACATAGAGTAGGCTAACATAGAGGAGGCTAATAAGAGTAAGTTCGTAAAGAGTAATCAGGTATAGAGTTTGTTAGTTTAGGTTTAAGGTTTATTAATTTGATTAGCGGTAATCAGGATTTACCGCCAGTAAATATATCAAGTCAAAAATGCAATACAATAGAAAATAAACTTATAGATAATCGGATGCATATCACATAAACATTCATATACACATAAATATCGATATAAACTTTGATTTACACATCCATGTAGACAAACATACATTGATATCAACATTGATATCAACATTGATATCAACATTGATATCCACAACCTAGATACATAGGTAATATATATATATATATATATATATATATATATAATTACAACACAATGTTATAGGGTATGGATTGTTTGTGTTATGGTATGGTTATTTGTGTTATGGTATGGTTATTTATGTTATGGTATGGTTATTTATGTTATGGGTGATGAATGATAGTGTATAGTTAAATTCTTGTTTATTCTTACATAATAAACTATTTATGATGCTACACTAATGCAAGCTCATATGAGAAAGTAAAAAAAAATTATTGTAATTTTCACACCACATGATACAACTAATAAATATCATACACAGACAAACAGAAAGACAAAAAACATAGCATATATAAATATATATGAATATATAAATATATATAAATATATATATATATAATAAATATGTATGTGTATATATAACTAATATATATATACTTATGTATAAATATATACTTATGTATATTTATATGTATATATATATGTATATATAAATTTTTCTTTATGTATTACCCCAGATTAATAACCGTGGATTTGTCATTGCCTCGGCTTAACAAAAATCATCCCCTCGAAAAATTTCAGCTGATAAAAATAATTTCTATATATAACTAGCTATTATTCCTATAAATTAAATTTATTAACTAATAACAAACTAAAATCATTATTTTTATTTTTATTTAATTATTATTATTTTTATTTCATTATGGATAGATTAAATCAATTATCTGGATTCTTTAATGGATCTTCTAAACAAGCTTTAAAACAAAAAAATCCCGATGATGTTGTTATTGTTGCCGCTTATAGAACTATTATGGCAAAAGGGGGTAAAGGTTCTTTTAAAGATGTTGGTTCTGATTATATATTAACTAAATTTTTAGAACAATTTATTAAAAAAACTGGAATTGATCCAAAATTAATTGAAGATGTTGAAGTTGGTAATGTATTGAATGGAGCCGCTGGTGCTAGTGAACATAGAGGAGCCATGTTAGCTGCCGGTATTCCTTACACTTCTGCTTTTGGTGCTGTTAATAGACAATGTTCTTCTGGTTTAATTGCTATTGCTGATATTGCTAATAAAATTAAAACTGGAGAAATTGATGTTGGTATTGGTGCTGGTTCTGAATCAATGTCGAAAAATTATGGTCCTCAATCAATTCCAAAAGTTGATGATCGTTTATTTGATAATCCAGAAATGGCTAAATGTTTAATTCCAATGGGTATTACTAATGAAAATGTTGCTGCTAAATATAATATTTCAAGAAAAGATCAAGATGAATTTGCCGCTAATTCTTATCAAAAAGCGGAAAAAGCGATTAATTCTGGGGCTTTTGTTGATGAAATCTTACCAATCGAATCCGTCATTGTTGATGATGATGATGAAGATAAAGTTACCACCATTACCGCCACTAAAGATGAAGGGGTACGTCCTGGTGTTACTGCCGCTGGTTTAGCCAAAGTTAGACCTGCTTTCAAATCTGATGGTACCACTACTGCTGGTAACTCATCTCAAGTTACTGATGGTGCTGCCGCCGTCTTATTAATGAGAAGATCAGTTGCTGAAAAACATGGTTACCCAATTTTAGCTAAATATATCCAATGTTCTTCTGTTGGTGTTCCTCCTGAAATTATGGGTGTTGGTCCAGCTTATGCTATTCCTGATGTTTTAAAAAAAACTGGTTTAACTGTCGACGATATTTCCGTTTTCGAAATTAATGAAGCTTTTGCTGCTCAAGCTTTATATTCTATTAGAGCTTGTAATATCCCAATAGAAAAAGTTAATCCAAATGGTGGTGCTATTGCTTTAGGTCATCCTTTAGGTACTACTGGTGCTAGACAATACGCTACCATCTTAAGAGAATTAAAAGCTGGTGAATTCGGTATTACCAGTATGTGTATCGGTACCGGTATGGGTGCTGCATCAGTAATATTAAAAGAATAAACTATCTTCAATAGCCAAAACATAAAAATTAAAAATGGAAAAACAAAAACAAAAAAAAAAGAAACTAATCATAAGTTGAACCTGAAAATAGTATAGATAGCTCGATTTTTTTTTATAAACAAAAAGTAAATCGAAACCATTTCATCCTCAACTTGATTTTTTTTTTTGTATTTATTACGATTTAGTTTATGAGAAGTAGAATAGGGATTGTACGAAGAATGAAAATTTGCAAATTTAATCAATCAAATGTAAAATTGTATATTGTAAACTATGTGAAGAAACTTTTTTCGGTAAAAGTTGAAGTCCTGTTTCTTGGAAGTAAAAACTATGGAAAATTAAATATTGTCTTTAGTGAAAACGTTTGGATGCGTTGACAAATTAGCTTTATAATCATCATTTTCCTCATGAATGTAACTACGAGATATACATTAAAAAACTCAGAGTAGACAGTAGACAGTAGAACGAAAAATGTAAAAGCATAGAATAATAATCCATACAGCTTCTTATTTCTGTACAATTTTTGTTTAGTTTTGATTCATCCAAATTGAGGCAAGATGAAAATATTTTACATTTTCTAAGAATTAATCACCTGTAAATAACGTAAGCAAATAGTTGAATAGCATCCTGTTTCACTTGATCAATATATAATTTTAAAACATGAGCAACAGATAGATTTTAATAATTTACTAAATGAAAATGTACTGTATTTTTTTCAAACTCATTCTGAATATTGTCAATTTTCTTTTTTAAGAAAATGTCATTTTGTAAACATTCTCTTAGTGATTGAATTGGCCAGTACTAATTTTACATATATGAAAAATAGTGTTGATTTAAACACGAGTACCAGACTCTAAAATGTCATTGATATGGGAATTTGCTTAAACAAATAAGTGTAAAATTTATTTCGATTATCTTCTTGTTTTAGTTTCAAGTTAAATTCGGGGTTTGGTAAATTTGAATTCAACAAACTAACTAAAATCGATTTTTCGATTTGAAAAGAGTTTTCACAAGAAGATTGCTGCACCAACAGTTTAAATTCATAAAGAAATTCATGAATTCTTTGATCTTTTTTTGGTCTTTTCTTACACCAATCTTCAATTTTGTTGCAGTTACTAACAAAATAATCTTGATTAGCCAATACTAGAGACACGATTTGATACCATGTTATAGGCAGTTCCAATTGAAGATATTCTGACAATAAACCAGGATGTAGATATTGACTGACATATACCCCCCATAATTCATAAGGGACTCCTAGTTGAAAAAAAATATTTTGCACTAACATCAAGTTAACATAATCATTTCGGTCAATTGTTAAATTCAAATTTGGTAGTATGTAATTATTTGATTCATGAAAGTCTATTGGTTTCTTCAATCTCAATTGGGGATAATACTTATAGATATTATATTCAAAACTATCCTCGTCAAATTCAGGTTCAATCAACGTTTGATCTGCATCTGAGTAAGTTCTAGTTTTTGTTGGTGAAGATGTGGAAGGATAGCGATTTGCTTGTAGTTTTTGGGATTGATTTGACAGTTCTGAAGGGTCATTATCTTCATTTGATTTACCTGGAATGTCCTGGTTAGGCGATTCAAACTCTGGACCATTTTGAGGGGTTGTCGTTTGTTGTTGACTATTTTGATTAGTTAATGATGGGGATTTTTTTGCTTCCACTTTAGGTGATGGCTGATTTTTCATCGATTGATTTAATTTATCTAGGACTGATGACGACGATGATGGTACTGGTGTGGATGATGCTTCTAGTGGTAGTATATTTAAATGATTTTGTTGGTATTTTTTGACCAATTCCAATTCTTGCAGTGACAATTTCGAAGTCAATTCATCAAACTGTTTAATCAAGGATTCGATAATTTCAAATTGTTGTTGGTCTAACCTATTCAGTTCCTTATTCTTCTTGATATCAATTAAAACTTGCTGAAATTTTAATTTATCCACCTCGAGTTTTCGTATTCTCTTCTTAACTAACTTTTCCAAGTTGTCATAGCTTTTCTGTCTAGCTTTAGCACTCTCGAATAACCGGACATACTCGTCCACCACCTTCTTTTGCATTATAACCAACTGTTTGTTGTAGTAACATTGAATTTGCAGTCAAATGACGTTGGTGCTAAATTTGGTACTGTCAAAAAATCAGACGCGTTGTGCAAAACAAAATCACACGCGTTTGAAATCAATAGAAGTTACTAAATACAATCATACTAATTAAAACATACTCATTAATGTCTACCTATTAATACATTTTCATTAATACATTTCAATTAATATATTTTCATAATACATTCTCATTAATACATTTTCATTAATACATTCTCGTTAATACATTTTCATAATACATTCTCATTTATACATTAGCTCGCTTGAAACTAACTGATGTACTACTCTTTATGAAAATTTAATAAATGCATATAGATATATGTATATACATATTTGTTATATGTATTTGAAAGTTCAATTTATAACTTTCTTAGTATCTCAATTTATTAAACTCAACTTGGAACTAAGCGACTTGTATTGTTTTGGGGTTGTTTTCGGACCGGTTGCAAAACTGTACAACCCTGATTACTATCTATCAGGTAGGAGCAACAATATCAAATCTGGTTAGACATTACTTTGAAGACTGACTGGAAAAGGGGGAACCCAAAGGTTACAGTACACACACAAAAAACATACAAAGCAACATATTGTAAAACAACACAGTGATACTCTACAAACTAGACAAGTGACAGCAATCCATACAAGTGTACACTCTAAAACCATACACATGTATTTACATACATAATTATATATATATATATATATATATATGTTTATATGTATATTTTTATATCTACATATTTTTTTATCTACATAATTTTATATCTATATATTTTTGTATCTATATAATTTTGTGTCTATATAATTTTATTTTTTATGTGTACATATTTGTATATGTGTAAGTATACATATATACATATATACATTGTTGCAGGGATAATATTCTGGTGCCATGGGTATTTTCTAGGTAAGCAAAGAAATTTTTGATATTACACCAAGAAAAAAACCAATGAAAATAAAAACAAGATCATTTCCATGTTTACTCTGAAACTATAACATCAAAATTCGATTATTAACTGTCACTAGCAAGCATCTGAATGTAAATCAGTATCAATGTACATTGATAACCTTGTTACTGTTTGCCGTATATAGAGGTTAACTAGATTAGGTTGTGGGGTGTACGGCCCGTGCGCCCTAAAAAAACAATGCAACCTGATAAATATAGTGATAACAAGATTAGATAGTGGTGTCGGAAGTGGGGGATACTACTACTACTACTACTACTACTACTACCACTACTACTACCACTAGTAGTAGTAGTAGCAGTAATAATAGTAGTGGTGGTGGTGGTATTAGCACTACTGGTTGTATTAGCAATGTTGGTTGTATTACCAGAGTAGTTTTTAATATTATGGAAATTTAATATTTTATCAAATATCAATCTGCATGGAACTTGAAGAGAACGTGAAAATGGATTTATCTTGGCATTGATAAACAGATTACATCAATTCATAAACTTATAGATGCAAGGGTATCTAGTATCAAAACTAATCGATAGAAATGTCTGATTGTTTTTTCTAGATAAAAAGGAAATACGAAAAACTCATTACTAAAAGTGGATACACTTTGATTATTTTTGCGCTTATTTTCTATCAGTGAGGTGTCACTATTATGGAGATAGCAAGATTTCTCCGATAATGGCCGACACTATAATAGAACAATACATCCCGATAAACTCTACATTTTTATTGCTTTTAACAATTATATGTAGTAGTAGTAGTGGTGGTGGTGGTATTAGCACTACTGGTTGTATTATCAATGTTGGTTGTATTACCATAGTATTTTTAATATTATTGAAGTTTAATATTTTATCAAATATCAATCTGCATGAAACTTGAAGAGAATGTGAAAATGGATTTATCTTGACATTGATAAACAGTTTACATCAATTCATAAACTTATAGATGCAAGGGTATCTAGTATCAAAACTAATCGATAGAAATGTCTGATTGTTGTTTCTAGATAAAAAGGAATACGAAAAACTCATTACTAAAAGTGGATAAACTTTGATTATTTTTGCGTTTATTTTCTCTCAGTGAGGTGTCACTATTATGGAGATAGCAAGATTTCTCCGATAAAGGCCCGACACTACAATAGAACAATACATCCCGATAAACTCTACATTTTTATTGCTTTTAACAATTATATGCCAGATTGATTATCATTTACTAAGTCAATAGATATATATATATATATATATCTCTATATATATGAATTGAATTATAACTGAAAAGACAACTAGATATTAATTTAATTTATATAGTTGAAATTAATCAATTTTTATTTAAAAACTATGCTGAAAGTTGATGAAAAGGTAATAATTGAAGAAGATATAACTTCACTTATTGTAGATAGTGATCAAGTAATAGAATACGATGAAGAAAAAGATCGGAAGTTATTACGAAAAATTGATATGTACATTTTGCCAGTTATGATGTTGATATACTGTTTTCAATTTATGGATAAAACTACCCCTGGTGTTGCTTCAGTTTTGGGGTTCAGAAAAGATTTGAAAATGGTGGGTACGATGTATTCCTGGGTTGGATCTTCATTTTATCTTGGTTATTTACTATTTGAATTTCCTGCGGTTAGATTATTACAAAGATTCCCAGTGTCAAAAACTGTATCAACTTTTATTATTGTATGGGGAGTTATATTAGCTCTTCATGCTGTTCCCCAATATCCGGGGTTAATCACTTTACGGGTGTTATTAGGAATGTTGGAATCAGGTATCACTCCCGCATTCGTCATTATTACAAGTCAATACTACCGTAAAGAAGAAATGTTTGTTAGAACTTCTATATGGTTTGCTTCTAATGGTATTGGTATTATTTTAGGTTCTGGGATCGGGTATGGTATTGTTAAACATATGCACTCGTATTCAATTGAAGGTTGGAAAATTTTGTTTATTATTACTGGAGTTTTAACTGTTTGTTTAGGAATTTTATGTATATTACATATTCCTGACACTCCAAATGGGGCTTATTGGTTAACTGAAGAAGATAAATTAAGAGTTGTTGAAAGAATTAGAGTCAATCAGCAAGGTTTTGGTAATAAGAAATTCAAATGGTATCAATTTAGAGAAGCCTTAACTGATCTTAGAACCTGGTTATTTTTTGCATATTCTATTTGTGTCAATGTTCCAAATGGGGGATTAACCAATTTTTCGGGGATCTTACTTACGGAAACTATGCATTTCACTAAAGCACAAGCTTTATTGATGCAAATGCCTCAAGGTGCTTTGGAATTTGTAGGTTGTGTTGGATTGGCTGCTTGTGCTAAATATGTTAAATCAAGAATGTTGATTGCTTGTATTGGTACTGGTTTAACTTTAATGGCTTGTTGCATGTTAGCTTTTGGTGATGGTGTACCCGTCCAATATGCAGGATTAACTATGCAAACTTTCTTACCAGTTGGAACTATTTGCTTGTTATCTTGTATTGGGTCTAATGTTGTAGGTCATACTAAAAAAATCACCGTTAATGCTATTTTCTTGATTGGTTATTGTGTGGGTAATTTGATTGGTCCTCAAACTTTTATCCAATCTGAAGCACCAAACTATAAAACTGCTGTTATTTGTATGGTTGCTTTCATGGTGCTTTCTTTAATATGTTTGATTGGAATTTGGATTACATATTACCTTGATAATAAGAAGAAAGATGCTCAAAGTGACTCAGAAGAAACCAAGAAATTTATGCAAATCGAAAACCACGAATTTGCTGATTTAACTGATAAAGAAAATCCAATATTCAGATATTCTCTTTAGTTTCCCAGAAATGATCAAACTAGTTTCATGTATAATTTGTAATTATAAAATTTAAAGTTAACCTTTTTCTTATTTAAATTAATTGATTCAATTCGGAGACAGTAATGATCTTTTAAGTCACAAGCGTTATATAGTTATTCTAATTAACCTAGAATATTTTGCGAAAATCCACTATGGTTATCGAAAAATTGGTTTATTATTATCATATCCATAAAATCTTTTAATTGTGGAGATATTTTCGAGTGCTTCAGTCCAATCAGGTTATATGTAGAGGGACACTATTGGGTATCACTTTTTAGAATAGGTTTAAATAGAAATATTCATTTATGTTCATTCAAAATATAGAAATCATGTAAAGATAACTTTATCGTGGAAAGAAATACACATTTTGAAATATACATTCACAATTGATTTTATTTTAAATGACAAAACCTTTTTCAAGTATAAACTTTCTTTAATAATTTCAGGACTAAGAGACCAGAAGACTCTCTCTATCAGAAGCCAGCTCATCAAGTTCCCAAACATATCACTGGTCAGATCATTGAACATGTCTTTAGATATTTGTGTCTCCGCTAATCTCCTCTTATTTCCATTGTTGTCATAAAGTGAATGCTATCAGTTCAATAATTGTGTAGTGTAGAGCTCCGATAGCAAAGTTTTCACTGGTTCAATTTGCTCCACGATATTGAAGATACTATCTAGTTTGTTTTAAAGTGAAGATATAAATTGTGATTGTTACCTTTGCTAAAATTAGTTTCCAAGTTTCAAGTAGTAGTCAAAATAATTATAGCAAACAGATGAAATTTAATTTTTGTATTCTGAGTTATTGAAACTTGTCTTACAATATCACGTAAAGGTACCCGCTCTTCTTTCTATCGGAATAAGTTATCCGAAATTGGTTTGTCGGAGGGGCCGAGTTTGAAAACAGAGCTTTTAGTTTCCATTACCACATTTTTTTTACACAATAGCCCATGTAATTTTTATTTTAACATTGTGAAAAGTGGTTTCAATAATCTTGATCCATAAAAGGCTTCATGTCTTTATATGAAACCACTATTGCATGTATAATCGATGCAGAAACATTACTGTGACCAACATTTTATTTTAAATACCACCAGTTATTAAGGTTTGTGCAAAAATATATTATTTTCAGAAAATGAGCAATACAATCATCAAAACATTTTGATATGATAATATCAAAGCATCGTTTTAATTGAGGCATTTAAGCCAAATTTGTAGTTTAACTTAAAAAAAGAAAAAATTCATTAGGCTAGTGAAAATTTCAATATCGATATCTTTAAATTTTATAGAAATGACAAGTAGTTGTTGTCTTTATATCGAGGCGTGAGTCAATTTGAGGTTACCTGGAGTGGTAAGATGTCAGGTAGAGTTTAAAAGCGGTATGACGATTTATTCCTCCTACAACAAAAAATATTGTGGCACATAATATCGTTGTAGGATGATTTTTTTTTTTATTAATTCGAGTACGTTTCATCATTACTAAATAAATGTTCTGGTCTGATTTACAAATACAAATCAATTCTAAAAACGAAAAGAAACTACTTCTAATTAAGTTATGGAATACAAAAAGTTATAAAAATCATCAGCTGATCCTTATGTTAGATAGTTGTACTCCAGACCAATAACAAAAACCATTCTAGACAATAAGATTGAATTTTTGGAAAAGAAAATTCTGGATCTATTACTTTTACTATTACTATTACTATTTCTTTTTTATCGTAACTCTATTTCTAAACATCTTTAGATTCCGTCTTGATAATTATTATGTATGTCGCTAAATATCACTCAAAATTATGTGTTGGAAAATTCTTGGATATTGAAGAGGGGGGGGAAATAGGAGATAAACTCCTTTTAATTCCGCTTAAACCCCAATATTTATAATTTACGACAAAAAGAAATCAAACTTTAGCGGTAAATAGCCAAAATTATTATAGTGGAGGGGGCTATGATTCATAGTTTATACGACTGTTAGACGGCGGCTTAATACTTAGTTTGGACTCTTATCTAGGTAAAAATGCCCACAAACCAATATTAACACAAAAACAAACGACATAAATAAAAAAAAAATGATTGTTTCTATCAGATGATTTCAAATAGTAAACTTACAAAACCTACAAACAAAATATACTCATATACACATATACATATACACATATACACATATACACATATACACATATACATATACACATATACACATATACACATATATACATATATACATATATATATATATATATACATAAATGTATACATACATACATACATTACATAGACATACAAGTAGACTGAACTAGATAGTCATAATTTAGACATTAGTAGTTGCAATTGATTTTGATCAATGACTGATCAGTTTCATCGCAGGTTAAAGCGTCTTAGTTTTTTTGTCAAGGTGAATAAATTTTAGGTGTTTCAAGGAATTTACAGGGTTTAATGTTTCGGAGCTGGAAATATCTCCACAGTTTAAAAATATTAATTTTCTTTTTTTATTTTGATGAGCCGGGGAATAAAATATTATTACTAGTTTAATAGTATTTTCAACAAAAATATCGCATCGATTATACCCAGTGATTGGTAATAAACTAATCTCCTGGTAAGTCCTCCATATCCAGTGCAGATATTTTTTAGTTTTTTGATGCAAATGTGACGCATGTACTTTTCTTTTTGGTTCAACTCATGATTTAAACGTTATCAAGTGGTATGACAGAAG
This sequence comes from Suzukiozyma pseudoglaebosa, assembly GCA_030705115.1. Lineage (NCBI taxonomy): Eukaryota > Fungi > Ascomycota > Pichiomycetes > Serinales > Debaryomycetaceae > Suzukiozyma > Suzukiozyma pseudoglaebosa. The sequence continues at coordinate 46,321 of JANIWI010000066.1, read as the reverse complement.
CTCATAACTGCATTTATAGTTGTAAAATTTTATACCCTTTGATATTTGTAAATATATATATATATATATATATGGTTGAATTATCCATCAACTTTTTTTTTTCTTCATTCATTACATCTTAAATGACTTCGAGTATTAACAAAACAGACAACACTAACAAAGTAAACCCACTTGATATCGATGATATTTCTATTAAACTTCCAATTGATCAAGAAATTCAGTATGATGAAGCCAAAGATCGGAAATTATTACGAAAAATCGATTTAAATCTTTTACCAATCATGGGTTTATTATACTGTTTCCAGTTTATGGATAAATCAACTCCCGCTGTTGCTTCAGTTATGGGATTTAGACAAGATTTGAAAATGACTGGTGATATGTATTCTTGGGTTGGATCTTCATTTTATCTTGGTTACTTAGTCTTTGAATTTCCTGCGGTTAGATTATTACAACGATTCCCAGTATCAAAGACTGTGTCTATATTTATCGTTTTATGGGGAGCTATATTAGCTCTTCATGCTGTTCCTCAATACGCAGGGTTAATCACTTTACGGGTGATATTGGGAATGTTGGAATCGGCTATCACCCCTGCTTTTGTCATTATTACTGGTCAATATTATCGTAAACAAGAAATGTTTGTTAGAACTGCCGTTTGGTTTGCTTCCAATGGTATTGGGATCATTTTAGGATCGGGTATTGCTTACGCTTTGAATGAGAATATTGGTAAATATACCATTGAAGCTTGGAAATTAGTATTTATTATTACTGGTGTTTTGACCGTATTTTTAGGTATCGTTTGCTATTTTCATGTTCCTGATACTCCAAATGGGGCTTATTGGTTAACCGAAGAAGATAAATTAAGAGTGGTTGAAAGAATTAGAGTTAATCAACAAGGTTTTGGTAATAAACGTTTTAAATGGTATCAATTCAGAGAAGCTTTAATGGATTTAAGAACCTGGTTATTTTTCGTATTTTCCATTTGTGTTAATGTTCCAAATGGTGGATTGACTAATTTTTCAACTATTTTATTAACTGAAACTATGCACTTCACTCCAGCAAGAGCTTTAATAATGCAAATGCCTCAAGGAGCAGTTTTATTTTGTGGTTGTATTGGGTTAGCTCTTTGTTCAAAATTCATTAAATCGAAATTGTTCATTGGTTGTTTCGGTACTGCTTTAACTGTAATGGCTTGTTGTATGTTGGCATTTGCTAAGCCCGTTCCAGTAAGATATGCCGGTTTAACAATGCAAACTTTCTTACCAATCGGTACTATTTGCTTATTGTCTAGTATTGGATCTAATGTTGCAGGTCATACAAAGAAAGTTACTGTCAATGCCATTTTCTTAATTGGGTATTGTGTTGGTAACTTAATTGGTCCCCAAACTTTTATTGAACATGAAGCCCCAGATTTTACCACTGCAGTTGTTTGCATGGTTGTATTTATGGTTCTTGCCTTAATTTGTTTACTTGCCATCTGGTGGAGTTATTACTTAGAAAATAAGAAGAGAGATGCGCAAATGGAATCGGAAGAAACAAAGAAGTTTATGGAAATTGAAAATCATGAATTTGCTGATTTAACTGATAAAGAGAATCCTTTATTTAGATATGTACTTTAGTTCCACAGCATGGATTAACCTGGTTTTAAATAGGAATTTTATACGGGAATAAACAAAATTGAATATTAAAATTTGTAAGAATCAATCTGATCAAATCAATTTGGAGGATGACTAGTTGGAAGTTCTGTATTCTTCAAAATGAGGGCAAGTTTCCATAAAAAAAATTTGGGAATCGAAACAACCACCAATTAACTCCTCAGCGACCATTACACGTCGATGATTTGTGGGAGACTTTATACTCGGTTCAGTCCTGCAAGATCATATACTTACTTAGGATGTTTTCATCACTTTCTCGAAAGATTAGATGTAACAAACTTCATATAGCACTATTTTTAATTGAAAATCTAACTCAGAGTAATATTGCTATATTTCACCTAATTTTTATCGATTGTGTAACCATAAATAAAAATTATCTTGATCTATATTGGAATCTCTACTATTAATAGTCCCTATTTTTTTTCAACATTGATTCGTATTCTTTAATGCATCAAAAAGCACTCCTGTTGCTTAAAAGTAGTAGTAGAAAATACTCAGCTGACTCAATTGGTTTTTGAGGTCAAAAGCAAGATGGAGCAAATACACAACTCTTTTTACAAATAACTAATCTAAAATAATTCAACTTAGCCAAATAAGGTTGACCAAGAATCACGAAAACTTTCCTCCTAATTGATGATATCCATCATACCCGATTTAGCAATCACCTTGGATCAGAAGTTGAGTCCAAGTTTTTTGCAACTACAGTTGGCTGCCTGGGGTTTATCATTTTCCTCGCCTTAATTTGTTCAGTTGCCATAAGCAATCAAAAAACGAAAGATACTGATACTAATGAAAAAAAAAAAAAATTTTGAGAACAGAGAATTAACTGGTTTAACCAATAAACAAAACCATGTGTTAAAATACTCTGGTTAGCTTCTATTCCTTTTTAATCATTTCTCTAATTATTTAATCATTACATAGAGCTTTTGAAGAGATATCTCAAGTTGACCAAATTTTCATTTTCTCGGGGTTAGCAATCAAACACCGGAAACACTTGAAAAAGCGAAGACTAATCGTGGACCACCATATTGAACTATATCACATTAATAAACAGATACATGTTCTGTCCTTTATTTTCTTTTTTACATTTTCTTGTTCTATTGACGATGTGTGTAGTAGTTTTGTTGGTCTTTACCCAATGAAATCGACTTCATATTACCTGCGTTTCTGAAGCATGATATTACAATCTACTAAGTTTACACTAAATAATAATACTATTAGTTATAATTAGGACAAAAATAATAGATATCCCAGTGCCTGTGTCTCTGGTCCATCCATGAATGTGCAAAGCTACTTATTGAATAGGGGTGAGAACAAATTTGGTCATTACATACATTGAGGTAATACCCGTATATTTTTCAAAACAAGTATGACCACGTCACACATAAGCATCTTTAAACATCAATCGCTTTACGTTTAATTACCCTTCCCATCATTCCCCTGCTATTTGGTCTTCTGTGGTCATGGATTGAAAACTACCACATTTCTAAATCTATACGACTGCTTACGTAATCAAGTAAACGAGATAAACGACAATTTCTTTTTCTCGTGGTTATAAAGATGGCATCGCCATTGATTTGATTTGTTTAGTAACCAATGTCACTTGTTTATCACGATTATTCAGGGTTTAGTCAAAACATAACCTCGTTCTCCGAGATTTATGGTCAGTTCAGCAAAGTGCAAGAGCTCAATATATTAGAAAGAGTTTGGGCGTCTTACTACTACTATGTTGGCAATGATCTTTTTGCTACTGGGCTTTTATTCTTTATGATTCACGAAATTAGTTATTTTGGAAGATCTGTACCATGGTTCATCATTGGTAAAATTCCATATTTCAATAAATACAAAATCCAAGACGCTCATACCCCATCCAATAAAGAACAATGGGAATGTTTGAAAAGTATTTTAATTGGTCATTTCTTTGTTGAAGCATTCCCAATTTGGTTCTTTCATCCATTATGTCAAAAAATTGGTATGGAGTATACTGTTCCATTCCCAAGTTTGACTAAAATTTGTTTACAAGTTTGTTTATTTTTCGTTTTAGAAGATGCATGGCATTATTGGTTCCATAGAGGATTACACTATGGACCATTTTATAAATACATTCATAAACAACATCATAGATATTCTGCTCCTTTTGGTATGACTGCCGAATATGCCCATCCTATTGAAGTCGCTTTATTGGGTATGGGTACAGTAGGTATTCCAATTATTTATTGTTACTTCTTCCGGGATTTACATTTATTCACAATTAGTATTTGGATTGTACTTCGATTATTTCAAGCCATTGATGCTCATTCTGGTTATGAATTCCCTTGGTCCTTACATCACTTTTTACCTTTCTGGGCCGGTGCTGACCACCACGATGAACACCATCACTACTTTATTGGTAGTTACGCCTCCAGTTTTAGATGGTGGGATAAAGTTTTGGATACCGAAGCTGGTCCTGGTCCTAAAAAGAGAAGAGAAGAGAAAATGAAACAAAAAGTTGAAAAGAAAACTCAATAGTCAAATGGGAAATTTTTGTTTGTATCATGAAACATCATTAGGTTTAGTTATATAGGGAACTTAATAGGTAGATGTCTGCCGAATCTTTTTAATAGAATAATATATAAGTAGAAAATTAATAGAATAACTCGTACTGGTGTAGCAGGCTTTGGTTTTACATAATTGAAATAATTTCATAGTGATTGTAACTTTTCAAGTAATTTTTAAAAGGCATACAAATTGCTAAAAAAATAGTATTTTGTTTTTAGATGGTATATTTACATAGCTACTTTTTGACCAAAAATACTTCACCCAATACTATTATTGTGTGAGCTAGGTGTATTCTAAGATTGGAATGTTTGAAACTGAATCATAAATGGTCTAAATGGGGTTTGAAAACGAATTCAAAATGAAATCTTAGGTTTAGTATATATTTAATTATCTGTAGTTTCTATTTAATTTGCCAGTGTTTACTAAACTAGGAAATTTATCAAACCTTTTTGACCTGAATTCAGTTTTACATTCATCTTTAAATTGCAGTGATTCAACATTAGCAAAATATCTAAAAATTTATCAAATTTATAGTTCATTGATGACAGTATACAGCATTCAATGTGTCTCCACCTTATCAATTATATGATGCTTACTATATCGACAATCTTAAAATCAATGAAACTAAAAACAACCAAAAGAAAAGCTCAGACATGAATCAGAAGTTTCAAGCAAATAATTGAAATGAACATTCCGAATCTACATTACTAACCTCTAAGAAAATCAAATTAGTTTAAAATAAAACCATACTTATCCATTTCTTAGATCCAGTTGATTGTCGATGAAAAGTTGCCATTCACAGGTTTCTTTTATCAGACGTAATGTCTTTCACTTGGTTAACCAATTTTTGTGGATTCCCAAATGATCTTTTTCAACTGTGTAAGCAATTGTGAACCTTCTTTCCCAAAATTAATCTGTTTCAATTGTTTAAGCAATTGTGAACTTTCTTTCCTGGAACTAATCTGTTTCATCTGTTTCGGCAATTGTGAACCTTCTTTCATAAAATTAATCTGTTTCAACTATATAGCCAGTTTGACAAAATTCTTTGATAAAATGTTCTGTCATGTTCTCCTCAATTGTCTAGCCAGTCCTGAAATTGTTGACGCTTCAGCTTGATATCAATAAAATCTAAACGATTCTCTAACTTTGAAAAATCTGAAACTCCCAACAACTCTAATTCCTTCACCGCCTGTTTCATCTCAATCGGTTTCAAGTACATATGACTACTTGAAACAACTTTGTTATCAATCGATAACTTTAATTCGTTACGAATCAGCTGAATAGCTGCATACCCAATGATTACAATGGCAACCATAGTTTCCAAAACTATGTCGTGAGGAATTGACAACCGACCCAATCCACCCACCGTGAGCGAGTGGTGCTCATAAGACGAATACGCAGCATGCACCAACATCAATATCCCAACCATATACGCTAACATCGTCTACTTGTTGTCTATCAGGTTTCTTTACTAATTTCTTTACTAATTTCTTTACTAGTTGATTGACCCAAGGTTGGGTGCTTGGTTATATGCAGTACGAGCTCACCCACACGTAAAATTAGAAATTTTAGCAGCTATTGTATAATTGGAATAACCTTTGGTTTTATAGGTGACGAATCGGAATTAATCAGGGGTGAAAGTTGTTGAGAATAGACGCAGGTATTGGTTTCACGTATTGGTGCTGTTTTCGATTGGTTTTGAGTCGAGTTTGAATTGAAATTCGCCTGTTTCTAGTTTGAGACATTTTTGTTGGTGGTAACCTCCGATATTACCCATTTACAATCATAATTGGTAGACAATCGCAGAATTGGTTGAAATAATCGAGGTGAATTGCTTGATTTTCCAGAAATTACCTAGAAAATTAAATCAATAATTTTGATTTATTTAATTGTTTTATTTTAATTGATTTGATTTGATTTATTTAATTTATTTGATTTTATATCATTGGTTATATTTGCAAGGTTTATCGATTTGATCACTTTGCTTGGAATAGTTTCAGATTAGGTTTTTTACTGAAACTTTACGTTTGGCGATATTTATTGCTTGGTATTCACAGGTTTACGATTTAGTTCTTTTTTTTTTTTTTTATTTTTTTCACTCTTAGATGACTGTATTGTCAAATAACGGAGATGGTGACACTTCTTCAATGATCCAAAGTGATATGGATATGGATGCAATCACCCAGGTTTTGTTGGATACATCAGTAATCCCTCCTGATACTATGGACGGGAAAATAAATGATGAGGGTAATTTGGAAAATAATCAAACTTCGCAAGATGGACTTGCTAATAAATTTAATGAAATTGAAATTGATGATGATGAATCAAATACGACTCTTGATTTTGATGATATCGACATAAAACCGGTTAAAACCGAGGAAATTTCATGTAAAATCATTCAAGATCAATTAGTTAAATCTGAACAGCCACAATTGGTTCAAGATTTACAAAAGGTGGATGAAAAACATGAACCACAACAATCAAATCAATTACAAGTAGAAGATTTAGACCAGGTAAAAATCCAACAACCTGTAGTTTCAAAACCTATAGTTTCAAATAAACCAAAAATTAACATAACCCGAGCTATGGATTCAAATGATGTAAAAATTATTCAATATCAATATTCGATTTTGAAATCGAAAATGATTTTATCAAATATTAAACAAATGCAAACATCTTTTACCTTGAATTCAATTCCATTAATCAATTATATTATATTATACACAAGAGGGATTTTTGCCATAAATGAGAAAGATTTTGGTCCAAGATTAGAAAAGTTAAACCAATTTCAACTATTTAATTCTTCCACTCCAGTAAATATATCTGCTGTTGTCACCCATATTCCTTATGATGTTAATGATTTAGCAATCATTCCCTTGGATGATTTACCTCCTATTGAGCAAGCAAGGAAATGCTTGACCCTATTAGAAGGATTATTGAAAACTGCAATAGCAGGCTACCAGAAAAGATTGAGTGCAGCAACTAATGATGAATCATTGATTGATTCAATCTCTTCTTTAATTAAGACTATAGTTTCTCCGCAAGACTTTGATTTATCTTTGATTGATATGTCATTTACTTTGCCTCCAAAAGAATATAGAAAAGATGATGATGTAATTGAAGCCAGTTTAATTGATATGGATATCTCCTCAATGCTTTTAAATATAAAATATTCCAGGTTGATTTTGAATACTCTCAAGCCGTTAATTTCAAAGTATAAATTGATTAATGATTTTAAAAAAATTCCAAGTTATGCATTACATGAAATTTTTTTATTGAGTTTAAGATTGAATGACTTATACAATATATTTCGAAATTTTGGTAGGAAAGTTTATTTATCCAATTTATCACACTTACATGATCAAAAATTTTTAGCTCAGGCTAAAAATGGCAGTTATTTGAAAATGAGTTTAAGCAAATTAGAAGATTTATTTAACACAAATAAAAAGAACGGGACATTAATTGCAACATTGACAAGATTTGTTAGACAAAATAGTCAATTTGAAATCAACTCTAAAAATATAAAAGATCTTATTAATTTTGTCAATCAAGGAAGCAATGTGATATCAACGTCTTTGGAAGTTATGGAAGATTATATGATTAACTGGACCCTTGCAGAGCTAAACTTTAGAAAAACGTACGAACTACCAAGAAAGTCTTTGTTGGCTATTTATAATAAATTTCAACCTACACCACAAAGTCCAGTTAACCCACCTACCTTATCAATTAAAACTACTAAAGTTTTACCACCTATATCAACTACCAGAAGAAGAAAGTCGTCGAATGCAAGTTTAACTTTGCCATTGTCTTCTGTATCATCACAAGAATCATTTCCTAGTATAAATAAAGTTCAGGAAGTTACGACCAGTCAGGTGAATGGTTCAAATAGAGATTCAAGGTCATCGTCTGTATCAAGTACCAATTCTAATAACTCCCTCCGTATGATTTCAAAAGCTTCACTGAAACGTCCAAACTCTGTTTATTTGAATACTCAAGCTACCAATTCACTTTCCAAACTTGATACCTCACCAGAAGTTACTACTCGTCATAGATCTAACTCCAATCCTATACCTGCAGGCAAAAACCAGGCACTGGCTGGTGCAGCAGCAGCTTTATCTATAGGTCTAAGGTCACCAATGGGATCTGTCAGAAGACAATCCCCCAATAAAACTTCTCTGTCAGAATTGACAAGTCCAACTCGTGCTTCACCTTCCGTATCCAATAAAAAGATCAACCAGCAACTACATGCTGTGGCTGAAGAAGAAGTGAGAGTAACTGCACCAGTCAAATTAAGTGCTAATCAAAGGTTACAACAACATTTACGTCAAGCATCGAAATCTGGAGCTTTAATGACTCAACAAAAGGAGGTATTAACTTCAGTAACTTTTGATCCAAGCAATCCATCTGCAACGAATTTGAAAAGACCTGAAAAAGCGGTACAGGCATCTGTGCAACCACTGACTGTTGCATCTTCAACATCATCCAATTCTACCCTTCAGATGTCTGAAACAAACGAAGCAAATGCAGACCCATTGGTAACTAGACCTACGATGTTCGGTAAACCAACCAAACGAGATACTGTCACTCGTCGAAATACTCGAAGTAATAGTAAATCAACCGCACAAATGGTAGAGTTAGAAATGGATACATCTTCGTCTTCAAATTCATCTGTTAATGGTACAGTCAAAAAAGTTAGGTTCACTGGAGTTCCTGAATACACTGAAGTTGAAGATATGCCTACTAATTATGCTAACCAGATTTTAAAGAACTTTCCATCTGCAAGAATTCCAAGCTATAAAAACCATCAAGCAGTAAAAAAGAAAGATCTGATGTTGAAAAAAGAAGAAAGTATGCTTTGGAGAAATGAGTTGCACAAAGTATGAATATCTTTCCCACTAGTTATCCCTAGATAGTACAACAATTCATTAGAATACAAATGCCAGTCGATTTGTTGTAGGCAATTAAGAATTTTGGTTTCATAACTATATGCAGGATAATTATGCTCATCTTGAAAGTTGAAAAATTTAGACATAATAACTACTAAAGAAGTAAAAACAACAGCAATATGTCAGTAGAGAAGAGAAAAAGACATGAAAATGGGTTTGGACCTTCTTCAAAAAAAAGAACACCACTAATTTCAAAAAGCACAAATTTGATCGATGAAAATGGCGTAGCCCAGTGTTTTCATAAAGTATCTACATCATTGTATGTTTCACTCGCCCCAGCACATTTGAATAATCCAATAAATGGGATAAAAGCTCAACACCTTGATCCCCTTATTATGTCCTATTTTGCAAAAGCTGGAGGAGTTGTCTTATCATATTCAAATATTCAATTAAATGAAGAAAATCGTACCACCGACATGGATGATGAACCTATTACGATTGCTAGAATTGAAGGTTCATCTCCGTTCACATTTTTATGGATTACTGTGGACTTGTTAGTTTGGAAACCACAAATTGGTGATATCTTAGAAGGTAGTATGTACATGCAAACAGCATCCCATATAGGTTTATTGATTCATGATACTTTCAATGCATCCATAAAGAAACAAAATATACCCCAAGGTTGGCAATTTATTCCAAATCAAGAAGATGAAATTTCAAATAACGAAGATAGCAAGTTTAAGTCATTTGGGTATTGGCAAGATGAAGAAGAAAATAAAGTAGAAGGTAAAATCAAATTCACGGTCAAGACTATATATACTTCTGGGAAAGTTGTATCCGTTGAAGGCTCATTAATAAAGCCCGGTGCAGAAGTAGATGCCCAACCTATAGTGCGTGAAAGACGAGATTCAGTACAGTCAAATTCAAACTCAAGTAAACATATCAAATTTGGTGATGAACCAATTATAACTGAGATTCCCGAACCAAATGAAGATGATGAAAGCATAATTCCTGGTTATGTTGAAGGTAGTGATGTTGAGAATGAAGATGAAGATGGAGAGGTGATAAATAAAGATTCTGATGATGAAGGGTCTGATTAAAAGAATCACAAGAATCTAGAAAGTTTTGCATAACATCTTTCGAAGGTCTGTATAATACATAGCATTTAATAGAAAAAGAATTAAAATTATCGGCAATAACCTAAAAAAAATCTATTTACAAAAGTATCTCTATCGTATAAATACATTAAACCAGGTATGTTGTCTGTTTATTTATGTTTATCTTCATGTATCATTCTCCAGATGGCATCTTTATCTCTTGTAGATGGAAGAGTTCGTGTAGTACTCCTTTTGGTACCCCAGCAAAGTTTATAAATCCAGCTATCCTCTCGGAAACCTCTTCGAGTTGGTCTCAATATGATGGGGTTGACGGAACTGTTTGCGCCCATCATCGTTAGTTTTTGAACATGTTTTAGTTTTCTGAAGTTGAACATAGTAATGGCAATTCCTTGTAAAAGTGAAACAACTAAAACAGAAATAAATCCCCATTCCGATTCTTCAATGTAATTTTTTAAATTCATACCATAATAAGCAGGTAATAAAGTTGCCACCGTGAAACCTAAAGTATAAACTGTGATTTTCAATTCAAATAGCATTAGTGAATTTCGATTGGCATCTAAGATAATATTGGCTATTTCTTCGGTTGCTTTAATATCATTGACCAAAGCGCCTGCTTGTTGAACAAATTCATCACAATGATTATAATAAGATTCTAGAATCATTTCTAAATCTTCGTAATTGCCTTTTTCAGGGTGAGTTAAGTCTTTTGGATTTGAAAGATACATTTCTGCTAGATCTTCATCATCATCTAAAAGCTTTTCTAAAACATTTCTGATCAACAATGCTTTTTGATGGAAACTGGACAATTGTTTAGATCGAATTAACAAGTCTTGTAATTTCTGACGATCTACCAGGTCTTCTAATTCACGTAATATGATTCCACAACTTGATGTATGACTTTTCAATTCAATTTCAAGATATGTCATGATTGACACCAAAATTGATTCCAACGCTTTAAATTCGTAAGGAACATTTCCCCCTGGTAATTTCAACTTCATTTCTAAGTCATACATGAACAATCCCAATTTGGTAGCTATAGCAGGAGTTGAAGTATCAAAAACTTTTACTGAGTCCTTCTTAATTATCGCTTTTATATGTAATAAATTAACCAAAATAGCACTGGAAGGTCGAATCATAATCGACGGACTCACATCTATGGACGAGGTATCGATCTTTCGTAAATCTCGAGGGTACAAGTTGTTATCCTTTAGAAATTGCATCTTGGGGTACTTTTTCGACACCGAAGTTATGTCTCCGTTTCCGTTAAATGTTGTGCACGATACGTACAAGTCCGACGGCGTGATTGGCTTTAACTTACTGTGAATCGAATCTTCATTCATGGCCTCTTGCATAAAGTCGGGATCAGTTAGCTCATTCGTAGATAATTTTTCATATACATTTCTATTTCGAGTCTTGGTGGACGAATATCGTAACAAGTTCCCTATTCGTCTCCCTGCCAAACCTCCTATTGTACGACTCCATGGAAACATCAAGAATCACCCTTATTCACCCATACAACCAGAAAATCAGTGTAAGTAATGGCGATGGCCTCGAATTAATACCGCAACCGCACCGAACAATTTCAGTATCCAAAAGCAAACAAATTGATTTTATGGTGAATTCGCCAATTTTACATAAGAAACTTACTGATATACACAAGTTTACAATGATTTTAATGTGAATTAAAGATTTAGTTCAAAAACTCTTTTAAAATTATCCAATTTTGAAAGAATGGTAGTATAAAAATTGGGAAGTAGAAACAAATGATAGCACCAATAGCGATATCTAGGCACATAAAATAACCGCTACCTTAAAAACATTGCACTCTAAGGTATTGCAAATCATTATAAGTACCAAAATGTTGAACGTACTATCAGGTTAATCGAAAAAAAAAAACTCTCATAATAATTACCAAACCCTTATACCATAATATTAGATTAGGTTAATCAAAAAATTTTCTAGTTTTTGAAATTCCAAATAATTCTAATCTGATGATTGGTAATGAGTTTTCGGACAACAATTTCAATCTTTCGTCCAAAGTATTATCAGTATCAATATTACCAGCTCCATTACTAAGGACAACACCTCCAATTGAATCTTTTGATAAATAATCGTCAGAAATGGTAATTTCAACGTCAAATTTCGATTTTTCTGAAAATTTGGTTTTAGCTATATCAATAGCTTCCTTTGCAACATCTAAATCATCTTTTTTAACTTTTAATATAACTTTTTCTTCCAAAATATTTAACAAAGCTTCTTCAATCAATAAAGCCATAACTGATTTATATTTTGACTTATCTTTAGTTAATTTTCTTAATTCTTGTTCAGTTTCATCAAATATTTCTGATAAAACTTCTTCTTTAGTTGCTAAAACTCTTAATCTGGTTTTATTATCAATTTTTGATCGAGTAATTTGTTGAGCTAAACTAGCTTTCTTCAACTTTTGCTCATAAGCAGCATCAATAGCAGCTGTTTCTGCTCGAACAATTGATGCTTTTTCAATTTCATATTCTTCGTCGGCTTTTAATCGAATTTCTTTCGATTTCTCTTGTGCTTCTTTCTTAATGAAAGCTTGCATCTTAGCAAGCTCAGATTTCACCTACTGGTTAGTATTATTTTCCAAAAACCTGGACTTCACCCAAAAACCCCCTCGATAATTGTTATCGGGTCTTATCATTACCAGGCCTGAACCTTTGATACTATTCATATCAACTTCATCCAATTCGGAGAAATTGATCTAAAAATTCATCCACAGCTACATCTAATCCTTCATCCTCCACTACTACATACTTGTTCATCTGATAACGACATTGAATTGTTTGTTATTTAAGCTCTTCCAAATTAGCCTGTTGGTTATCAACGACAGTTCAACAATTGAATCCCTCTAACAAAAATTGGTGGGCGCACGATGGTTTATTAAAGATGAAGAGATAGACGATAATTGAAGATAAGAAGAGGTACAATAGAAGGGAATAACCATTGAAGAATAAGAAGTATTAGTTCAAAAAAAGAATTACAAGCCGGTTAGTGTTTTTAATAAAAAAAAAAACTTAAATAAAAGCTATAAAAAAAAAGTTATACAATGATTATAACGAATTGGTAGTTAAATATTAACTCAAACAGTAGAGAGAGTAATAGTATCTACTGGGGGTTATTGGTTTGGTTTGGATAATACAATTAAATCAATAAATAAATATTACAAAATAAATAATATATAATAAATATGATTCTAATATTAGAGTATAATATCAAAAGAAAATGATAATATAGCAAATATTAATGAGATAATTTTTAACAATGATCATGATGAATTGAAAATGACTACTGATGGATTTTCTCGATTAAACAACTTTATCTAAGAAGTTTCTGGCTATTTCAACCCCAACAAAAGTAGCAGCATTAGCTGGGAATGATCTTGCTAAAGCAGGTCCAACCCCAGGGAAAAATGCTTTTATACCACCTTTAGCCCAAATATTCTTTGTTGCTTGAGAAATTGACATTGCGTGAGTACTTGATTGTTGAGTTGATTTGATGGTATCAATTGGGAAAATGGTTAACCACATACTTACCCCAGCAAACCCTCCGGCAGTAGAGATAGCTAACAAAGATAAATCTTCACCTGGTTTAGTTAATTTTTTCTTTATAACTTCATAAGTAGCAAAATAAATTGCTGATCCAGGTCCATCTCTAGCTAAGGTAAGAACTGATCCTTTAAAAATAGATCTTAAACCTCCTTGCTGATACATTTTTTTCACAGTTGAAGCCATAGAATGATTACCTTTCCCTTCTTGAATTTGCATAACAACTTTAACTCTTTCAAATGGGGCAGCAACTAATGTTGTGGGAACAGCAGATAAAAATCCAGCAGTTGAAATATGCTTGATTTCAAATTGATCGGGAGTCTTCCCAGTAACACTTCCAACAAGTTTTTTCCCAACATCATAACCCCAGAAACTAACAGCAAACATAGGAGTAACTCCTAATAATGGAGCTGATACTCCTCGATACAACCCTAATAATCCATCTTTAGCAACAGTCTGCTTGACACATTGTATCGCAGAATTATACATCCCAGTTTGCAATCTTACTTTAACTAAATCAAATGGATGTCCAGTTAATACAGCACAAATACCACCAAATCCTCCAGCTGCAAACGATTTAACATTATCAATTACTGCATTTTCAACTTTTTCAGCGTCTACCATATTCAGCCCCAATTAAATCTTCTATCAAATCAACAAATGAGTGTTATTAACTAATTCTATCACTTGAATTTTTGCAAAACAATCAATTTTATAATCTTTCTCCAGATTTTTCACTGTGCACCTCAAAAAAAAAAAAAATAAAACTCCGAGGTTTAACCGTGGCATATGACACAAATGTATAACTCATCGATTCAGTCACAAATAATCATAGATTGAGCTAGTTCTCGGTGATAATAGAAGCTAAACTAAATGATGAACCTATGATTCATTACCACATATTTGAATGTTGTTAATCATTTGGTAATATTGACCTGTTTTTATGCCCCCACTTTCCAAAATGTTATCGCGATGAATATCATTGGATGAATTTGTGACGTAGTGTGAGATATGCTCTTATAAGGTATATAGCCGAGTTAGCAAAATTTGTGGCACTGAAATATTTGACGGTTAACGGCAATTCCCACGGGTCAACTAGGAGATCATTTTCCAATTGGGATTTAATGTTACTAATTTCTTATTATTTTCTTATGAATTTTTTTCATTATTGTTGATGTTTCTTTGTTTCTTCCTATTAATTATAATTATTTTTTAAAATAATTTACTCAATTGTTGTAAATCTAAATCCGCTTTTAAGTCTTTAGTATAAGAATCTAATTGATTTTTATAGTTATGATATATTTTCCGATAAATAAGCACAAAGCTTTTTTGTAGTGATGTTTCTGCCAATATGATATCTTGATCCATTTCGATATCTTGTTGATCGATATTCAAGATTAATATATAATTGATCAATATTCCATAGTAATGTTCACTACTCTTGATAAATTCAAATATTAATTCTAATAATGAATACAATTGTTCGATGAAGGTTAGCCCTGAATATTTACCATGAGTGTCTTCATTAAGTAGTTTATTTTTGCAAATCCTATTTAAATAAGTTGTGTGAATTTCAATAATTTCGTCAATATTTAATTCATTCATATTATGATTTACTGAAAAATTTTGATTAATATCTTTCAGTTGCTCTATTGACAACTTATAGATAAAATCGGGATTGATATTAATCAACTCTGATTTCGTATCAACAGATTTAAATAACTTTTTGTTAATATTTTTTTGGAAACTGGTTTCTATAACATCAAATGATAAATAATTAACTATTGCATTCAAATTATTAATTAATTGAAATCGAATCATATTGATTGTATTGAAAGATTTAACAATCCATTTGACTTTTTTAAATCTTATGGAATCCTTAACCTCACCACTATTTTTATAAATATTAAAAATCTTTTCTAGTTCAATTTTCTTTAAATTGTTACTTAATAGATAACTTTGATTCAATAAATTCTGTAATTGCCTAATCTTCCAGAAGAAGTTAAACATCTTTAAATATTGATGCATGCTGAAACTTAACAAATATTGAATAGGTAGATCATCTATTCGATATTCTAGCGTAAAAACATCCCATCCTAAGTTTCCGTGCAGCCAATCTAATACTCGTGCATCTAGTCGATCTATATTACTATTTTTGGAAACTGATGTTGTAGATATTGATTCAGTTAGTAAAGTCGATAACTGATTCGATGTTACACTAGTGGAAGTATCATTGAATATATCTTCCCCTTTCAAAATCAAATTTTCGATAAAGTCATTATTCTCCAATAAGTAAAATCGCTTGAAATTAATTAAATGAACAAATAAATGATTGAAATTACCATATAATACTATCGTTAAATATTCCATTAATTGAGAAAATTGTAAATTTATAATCCGACTGATTTCATTTATTTTCATCGATTGTAAACCTTGATTTTTCTGATAAATTATTCGGGAGTACTTTTCAGAATAATTGCTAATCCAGTTTAATTGCTTGCAATATTTGTTTAAGAAAATCAATGTTTTCCCAATTTGAAATACTTTATACCCTATGGATTCTGGAATAAAGCTTGGTATCTTATTCGGTAAATATTCAATTATATCATTGAAATTGGTGGTATTAGTATTAAATTTGATAAAAAAATCGTTGGATTCGTCAATTAATTCTCCTCTAATAATCCAGTGTTCTAATATTTCATAATAGGGTCGACCGATATATTGAAAAATCTCACTACTCAATGATTTGATGGTTAAATCACCAAATTTTGTTAGTTGATAAACTTGAGATAAAAAATTATCTCCACTTATTTCAGTTTGACTTGAAGTTTTGTTCAAATAATACAATAATCGTAAACTGTAAATCCAGGGGAAGATATTATGATAAATTGTAATCAAGCTTGATGAAGACGTTGAATCATTGAAGATTTGATTAATGAAGTCATTGTATTTATATAAATTTTGTTCAACAAAAGTTAAATAACCAATCTTAATAGGAGACTTTAATTCTGGTCTATACTTCTTGGTAAATTGATTAATCGTTCGATAAAGTAATCCACATTCGCATATGGCACTTAATAATTGAAGGTAACTCGAATTTAAGCCTTTAGGCAAGATCAATTGATTTTTAACGTCGTCATATCTTAAAATCTTAGAATCAAGACCAAGTAATGTATATGAAACATACTTTAGTATCATCGGTTCTGGATCTTGATAGTACGGCGCAATCAAATCAGCCAAAGGCTTGGATGAGTTTTCATCAAATCGTGTCAACGGTTCACTTGTACGATATAATGGATCTTCAACTAAACTTACAGAAGAATGTCGACTGGAAGGTAGAATATGATTAAACGAATTTTTCAAAGACTGACGATATTGTGAATTTAAGTATGGTGATTTTTGAAGCATTGGTGAAGTATTTCTTGAAAATTGAAAGGTTGGAATTTGTTGCTGGGATGATATTGTGGATATTCGAGTTGGTAATGAACCATGATTATGAGTTTGTGGTACAATAAAGGAAGGTTTTTGTAGTGTAGAAGTCGAGTTTTTTCGAAGATCTTCCCCTTTTAATTCCAACAAAAATACCAAATATTTAACTAGATCGTCATTTGATTTTAAATTTGAAAGTTGATCCAATATATTTTGAAATTTTATCCATGAACTTTCATCATTTTGACTTAAAAATACAGTTTTAATTTGATTTAGCATTTGATTTGTATCATAGCTTCTGAAATCTCCTTCTTCATGTATCAAATCATTAAATAAATTGGTTGATACCGATTGTATAAATTCTTCTCCAACCTCAATTGGCACTAATGATCGAACTAATCGATTTAAATAAACTTTCACTAATTGATTCTTGTCTAATCCCATGTTTCAAGGATAATTTACTTGCTAGAATCTTCAAAAACAACCCTATTTGTTCATATATTGAACCTATATCAAATCTTGCAACCAATTTTACATTGTTATGGTTTTGATTTTGTTACGCGTACAAATTTGTGTAGGGCGCTACCATCTGTAATGATTTTTGACTAAAGTGAATGAATTGAAGACAATAATAGATGGAATTAACAAGATAAGATACTTCAACCTATTTAAGCTTGTTTGCAACTTGAATATTAGAAATTGTAAGAAGAATCAGTAAAAAAAAAAAAATTTTTGACTGCAAAATATGTAATGGAGTATACTTGGGTTTTATAGAAGGATGAGGTTTATGTTCCAGTTTGAAGAGTGACTAGTGGTGTTGGTGCTTTCATCAAAGAATAGTGATTTACTATAGAATGGTGATTTAATATAGAATAGTGATTTAATGTAGAATAGTGATTTAATATAGAATAGTGATTTAATATAGAATAATGATTTAATATATGGCAGGTTTATAGGAAGTTTTGTTTCAAGTTTTGGTATTTACGTCGATGGTTGTTTGTATCAAGGTTTCAAAATCAATAATGCGATATTAGTCAACTTTACGATATTGCAACTGTAAATTTTATTTTATATTAATCATAAACAACTAGATAGTTTTTAAAGGCCTAAGGGAAATATTACTCGATATATTATTTTTTTTAACTTTTATGTCTTTAGATGGCAATACCGGAAGAAACACCAATTGGAGCGATAACTGGATCAAAAACGTTTGGGTTTAAATCTTTATCAGTTAATTTTAATTGCTCATCAGTCCAAATGTGATCAACTGAGTTTCCTTTAACAGTACCAACACCACATAATCCACCTTCATTAGCCCAATCGTCAATTTTTTTCAATTTTAAGTCTTCAAAAACTTGATTAACTGCAGAAATTAATTGGGTTGATAATTCAGGACCATGGCCAGGAGTAGGAGTGATTCTTAATCTTTCTTGACCAATTGGAACAGTAGGGAAATTAATTGCTTGGACATAAATATTATAATCATTTAATAATAAATCGGATGCTCTTTTAGCATCAATAGCATTTCCAATTAAAACCGGAACAATATGAGATGGATTTGGAATAACTGGAATTCCTAAATCATTCATACTATTTTTAACAAATCTGGTGTTTTTTTGTTGATTAATTCTATCAGATAAAGTTGATCTTTGATATCTGATAGCAGCAGAAGATCCAGCCATAACTGCTGGAGGTAAACTAGTAGTGAAAATAAATCCGGGAGCATAAGATCTAATCCAATCGATTAAACTTGCTTTACCAGTAATATAACCACCAACAGTACCAAAAGCTTTACCTAAAGTACCAGTAATCATATCAATTCTATTCATAACAGTTTCGGTGATTGGAGATTCAATACCAGATTCTAATTGTTGTTGAAAATTTAAATGTTCAGCAACACCAGCACCATGAGGACCATACATACCTACGGCATGAACTTCATCCAAAAAAGTCATAGCTCCATATTTATCAGCTAAATCACAAATTTGTTCAATTGGAGCAATAGATCCACACATTGAATAAACAGATTCAAAAGCGATTAATTTAGGAGTTGATTTTGGATAACTAGCTAATTTTTCTTCTAAATCTTGTAAATCATTATGTTTAAAAACATGTTTTTTAGCTTTAGAATTTCTAATACCTTGAATCATGGAAGCATGATTTAAACTATCAGAAAAGATTACCAAATTAGGGATTTTTTGACCTAATAAAGATAAAACTGCATCATTAGCAACAAAACAACTTGAAAATACTAAAGCAGCTTCATGTTTATGTAAAGTTGCTAATTCTGATTCCAACATAATAGCATGATTATTATGACCGGCAATATTTCTAGTACCACCAGCACCGGAACCATATTTATCTAAAACTGATTTCATAATTTCAATAGTTTGAGGATTTTTTCCCATACCTAAATAATCATTTGAGCACCAAACGGTAACTTTATCTTCTTCACATCTTCTATGAGCTTTTGGGAAATCATTAGCTAAACGATTGATATTATTAAAAAATCGATAAGATTGATCTTGTCTTTTTTTGTTTAATTCAAAATCCAAAAAACCTTGATAATCAAATTTATCATTTAATGATGAATAATTGAATAAATTACTAGTATAAATTGGAGTAGAAGTTGAAACTGTAGTAGCATTTTTAGCATAATTTTCAGAAAATTTTTTAGTTTCACTCGAATTCAATTTACTAACATCACTTGACTTAATTTTAACACTATCACTACCTTTCAAATTATTAATTGAAGTTTGTTGGAAATTTTTCGCACCACTAGAACCAACTTTTTTCACCATAGTTGACTTAATTTTTGCTGAACCACTAGTAGAAAAATGTCTAGTAGTACTAGTACTAGTACTAGTACTAGTACTACTAGTCATTGAACTACCAACTTGCATTCTGCGAGGACAACCAGACATATTAGAACCAGTATTTTTAGCAATACCATTTCCATGAACATTAGCATTAGCATTAGCATTAGCATTAGCATTAGCATTAGCATTAGCATTAGCATTAGCATCTTGACCAATAAATTGTTCATCAACTTTTTCTCCACCAGCAACAGTACTCATGGCTCTACCAGCAAAAGGACACCTTTGAGCAACAGCTTTGACACCATTTGCCTTCAAGTAGTTGGCACTTGTAGACCTGATGAAAGGACACACCTGTAATGATAATTTAGTAAATGATTCCATAAGGAAATGATTATTTTACTATTGATTCAACAAAGAAAATGAAAATTTATACAGACTGATTTTTTTTTCCACCATTTCTTTTTTTTTTTTTATGGTCTTACCTAAATAGGCAATTGCGGCTGGAATCAAAGAATAATGGTTGACTAATGCAAACTCCTCAGTGGTTGGGAGTGATTTTTGACTGAGGGGTTTGATTAGTGATAATTTTATTTAGGTGCGAAACTATTGGTGGAGAAGAATTAACAAATAGAACCAATAACAATTAAATTACAATATAAAAATAATATAAATAAAAACTATTCAACATTAATTAAATAAATATTTAAGTAATCAATTTATTTATTTATTTATTTATTTATTTATTTATTTATTTATTTATTTATTTATTATTCATTCATTTATTCATTTATTCATTTATTCATTCATTCATTATTATTTGTTAACTCCTTAGTTATGATGATTGGTACTGATTTAATTTTTCCTGTGACTTTTTTCAGTCCGCTTCCGGAAATAATCATTACGTAATATTCCTAATGGAGAATGAAAATACCCAATATTAGTGCTTGTGAAATATCATTAGTGGGTTTTTTTTGTGGGGTAGTAGTAATTATAGATGTAGTAATATCAGTCAATGATAATATAAACCGTTGGATAATAGTGGCTTTTGATTTTTGATTGTTGTCAATACTTATTCAACTTTGAAAGAGTTTGAATCTGCACCATCGACGGAGTTTGAAGGTGAGCATTTTAATGTAACCATTTAAATTTTGAAACAAATATATGCTCACATTAACAGTATTGTTATGTTGATCATATGTAAATTACTTTTATTTATTTTTTTTTTATCTACATCATCCACTAAATAACTAATCACTTTACTTTCTACCATCTCTGGTTTTGTGTTTATGGTATATTCCTTCCTCTATCGGTACTTTCCAATTTAATTTAAGGTCGTTCGATTACCAATTAATTTTTGAATAAGCGGCTAGCCTATTTAAGGAATGATTCATATAACCAATATATTTACATTAATCCTCTTTTCCTTAATCATTAAAGTGATAGTATCAATTTATTAATAATAGTGGTTTCATTAGATTTTTTAATCAAGTCGTTAATGTAATTGTTTTTAGAGTATGTTCTTATTGAGTCGTTTAAATTTTTTGCACTGAATACAATTTTTGGAATAATAGTTTAACCATTAGTGATGTTTGAAAACTCATTATTTTCATACTTATTCCATTGCACAAGTGCACAAGCTTATTTGCTTTCAACCCTTTAATTATACCATTTCAATTGACGAGTTTCTAGACATCTTACTGTTAACTTTGGTAATTAGTATGTTATCAGCCTTATGTAGCCAAGAGAGTCACTTCACCCCAGGTTTCATCTGTTGTTGCATACTTCGTAATCCTCAGCCCACCGCTTAGTGAAGCACCTTCACTCCAATGGCTCTATTTTATACTTAGTAAGCATCTTCACTGCAATGGCTCTATTTTATACTTAGTAAGCATCTTCACTGCAATAGCTCTATTTTATACTTAGTAAGCATCTTCACCTTCATATTTATTACTGTACGATGCTTAGGGAAGAATTTCCAGAGAATCCAGCATTGATTGTAAACGCTGAACTCCAAGAGATAGGTTTTTTGTTAAGACACCTGTCTGGGTATGTTCTATAAAATACTACAATCAGAACTCTACAATACTTGATTCACAGTTGCTGCAAATATCATAAACGTTTTACATTGTACTCATTCAACAAGATATTTCTGGTTGTTGGTTAGCAAAATTTAGCTGGTCGCATGTTGATTTAGTCTGCAATGACTCAAATAGCCAAGATTTCTCACTAGTGAGTTTATATGTCATAATTCGATCGATAGTGTGGTTGCGTTAACCTTGGGATGATCATTTGCCCCATAAGTTTAACTCATTTACTTTACAAATAATATTAGGGTGTTGAAACTCAAATGACTCAGACAAGCATATACTGATTTAATGAAATTTGTCTCCATCAATTGACTTGTCAAATTTCATGTAACCCAATTCGATAGTTGATACGAAAAATGACTCATCACCCATTCATATAATGCGACCAAAGTAAGTAGTATGGATCGGATAATTACATTCGAGTCTTTGAAATCGATTACTACAGTCTTTGGTTGTTCGAATGAAACAGAAGACTTCTATCAAATGACAGAGTTGGATTCAATCTGCTCTAATAACGACCTAAATATTGTCAGAATTTCGGAAATAATTGGACTTATCGATCCAAAATTTAAAATTTTGTTGAAGTTTTCATCAAATGGAATTCATTAAATTTAGCTATCTTTAAATTTTGATATTTTCACTATTCATTGGTGATGTTTCTTGAAATTTTGATTTTAACTTCATTGAATTTGGCTGTTTTGAAATTTTGATTTTAATTTCATTGAATGTGGTTAATTGAATTTGGCTGTCTTGAAATTTTGTTCATATATAATAAATTCCCAAACTAGCTGATTTTCCTTGCTTGCTATTCCTTTTATGATAATGAATGCAGAAACTAACTACTTTGTTTATTTAATTGTTATCTTGGGGCCAACTTATTTTAAAACATTTCAGAAGCCATTATTACTGGTTTGAATCCATTGTTCTCAGTCAGGATTATCCCCCGACTTGGCAAATATACCTCAATAAACAGAGAAAAGGGGCTACATCCTGACTAGGAAATGTTATTGTAATCGGTTGATAATTTTTGTTATCATTCTGCTAATACTTATTGTTAAGAAACTACTAAGGATAGCTCTGATATTTAAGGCTAAGCCTCATCATATCAAGGATATTCCTATTATCAAAATAAAAGGTATTAAAACCAGGATATGTAACCAGGTTTTTTGGATTTGGTAGATTGTAGGTTCGAATTCCATCAAAAACAATATAGGATGAAATTTCATGTTTACGATCTTTTGAAATCTCCATTTTTTTTTTCTTGGTATTGGAGCCTTACTAATGGCGCTATTCCACTGAGGAAGGTTACTTGATGTTTGTGGGCTACTGTGGGGACCAGTTTCTTTATCTTTGTAAAAATGCCTTCTTGATTAGACATTTTCTACCAAATAAGTAAAATATTGTCTGATAAATGTGATGGAACATTCAGAAATTGGATTAGCAAACAAAGAAATTTGATTATCTGTTAAGGCATTGGATTTTTATTGTTGTGGTTCAAATTTCCAATATTCGGCATTATCTCAAGTTTTCAATCGCCGTTTCTATGTGTTTTGCTGCAAGATGTAGTTTTATCAACCCGCATATGCACTTCAAGATTTGTGTCAAACACAAGTTATACAGCTCTCGATTATACCAGGGTGAATCGAGTAGTTTGGTATAGCTAACGGTATTAGACAGGTTGATTTGGAAATTTTTCCATGTCAATAACTATAGTTGAGTTAATTTTAAACTTACATATGTTATTTGTTCTTTTTTTTTTTTTTATTGATAATAGGTAGCCAAGATTTGCTAAGCATTGGCAAATGTGGCTCTCATTATGAGAAAGATTAAGGATTAGATTATTGATAGTAAGGTTTATATTGCATTTGGTTTCCATTTGTTCGAGTGGCTCTAAATGTTAGAACTTGTGCAATATGTCCCTGGTAAATAATGTTACCAAGATACGGTATATATAATACGGTTAACCTGATTAATTTTGAATGATAATTCAACAAGAATGAGTGAAAAGCCATCTTTTGTTGATTCTTCTGAGAAGAAAAATGATGATTTAACCATTAGTATTGATCAAAGTTCTGAAAAATCAGCTAATTATGATTATGAAGGTGGAAAAAGTTACTATACAGATTATGTAGATGAATATAATCCTCAGGGATTAAGGGCTCCAACTAAAGAAGAAGAACATAGTTTAAGAAGAGTCTTGGGACATCTTAAACCTGCCATGTATTCATTATTTATTGCTGAATTTGCAGAAAGGGCTAGTTATTATTCCTGTCAAGGTATTTTAACCAATTTTATTCAAAGACCTTTACCCCCGGGTTCAAAATGGGGAGCTCCAACTTCATCCACTAGTTCTCAAAGTGCTGGTGCTTTAAATCAAGGTTTACGAACTGCTAATGCTTTGACACTTTTGTTGCAATTTTTAGCCTATATTATTCCTCTTTATGGTGGTTATATTGCTGATACAAAGTTAGGAAAAATGAAAACTATTAGTTGGGGAGTTTTCCTTGGGTTTATCTCGCATGTATTATTCATTATTGCTTCTATCCCATCAGTAATGACAAATGAAAAGGCAGGATTAGCAGTAATTATTCTCGCTATTATTACTTTAGCTATGGGTACTGGTTTTATTAAACCTAATTTATTACCACTTTTAATGGATCAATATCTTTATAAACAAGATATGGTTAAGGTTTTACCTTCTGGAGAAAATGTTATAGTTGATCGTCAAAAATCCTTAGAAAGAATGACATTGATCTTCTACTGGTCTATCAATATTGGTGCCTTTATGCAATTAGCAACCTCTTATTGCGCTAGAAGAATTGGCTACTGGTTAGCTTTTTTTGTTCCAATTGTTATCTACATGATTATTCCCGTTGTTTTTTGGTGGTTGAAAAGTAGAATTGCTCCAGAAGAACTTACAGGAAGCATTTTGTCTAATGCTTTTAAAATTCTTAAGGTAACTCTCAGTGGTAATGCACTTGCCAGAGCTAAGGCTGGTGAATTATGGGAATACGCTAGACCAGTTAACATGATTGCTCGTGGTAGAAATTATTACAACATGAAAAAGAAGACCCCAATAACTTGGAATGATCAATGGGTATTGGATATCAAACAGACTGTCAATGCTTGTAAGATTTTCATTTTTTTTCCTATTTATAATTTAGCTGATAGTGGTATTGGAAGTGTTCAAACTTCATTGGCTGGATCAATGACAACGAAAGGGGTACCTAACGATTTGTTTAATAACTTTAATCCATTAACCATTATTATTTTAATTCCTATCCTAGATTACTTGATTTATCCAATGTTGAGAAAGTATAAGATTGATTTTAAACCTGTTTATAGAATCTTTTTGGGATTCGTTCTTGCTGCTTTTTCAAATGTTGCTGGTAGTGTTATTCAGTATCAAGTTTACCAAACTTCACCATGTGGCTTTTATGCAACCACCTGTGATGAACCCTCTCCATTAAGTGCTTGGAAAATGACCTCTGTATTCATCCTTGCAGCTGCGAGTGAGTGCTTTGCTAATACTACTGCGTATGAATTAGCTTACACCCGTTCTCCTCCTAATATGAAAGGTCTTGTTATGGCGTTGTTCTTATTCACAACATCTATTTCAGCAGCGATTTCCCAAGCTGTCACTGCCGCTTTGGAAGACCCACATTTAATCTGGCCCCAAGCTGCGATTGCTATCGCATGTTTTGTTGTTGGGGTTCTTTTCCTCATCACATTTAGAAACTTACATGTTGAGATGGAAGAAGAAAATGAAACTAGAGAACAATACTTAAAAAACCAAAAGCTTAAAGATGATAATCAATTAGTTAGTGTAACTTCAGTGGCATCAGTTGTTGTGCCTAAATAGACAGGGTCATATATGTTCAATTCAAATCTTCAATTCGCAAGTATAATTCTTAGTATTGTAGTCCCAATAAAATGATAAGTCTGATTTGGGTATTTCACATTGTTGGTTAAAATTTACCTTACTTAATTTTCGATTAATGTGTTCGTTAAACTGATTCAAGCCACATGAAAACCCAGGTCCAGAGTTACAATAGTTTAAAGGAATTATAGCATCGTTAATCATGAATCTGACAAAATATTCACTACCACATTTCAATTTTTCAGTATAGATTCTCGCTGCTTGTGGAGCAATGAAGGCGTGAATGTAGTTTCGATTGAATAGTATTTTATCTACGGGTAGATCATCATCAGGAGTAAAAATTTCTAGAAATGTAAGATAATGATCGATATCAGTATCATGGGTAAAAGACAACCAAATTTTGTTTTTACTTTCATCTTCATTTAATAACTGTAAAGAAGCGTTCACAAGATTTGATCCAGCAATATAAGACCAACTATTTCCTGGACCGCTAGAGTAATACTTTTTTAAGTCCTTGTGATAAGCAAAGGAAGCAAACTCGTTTAGCTCCATCAAATTGCAAACTTTAGATTTACCAGTAACATTAATCTCATAAGCACAATACTCAAATAATTCAAAAGCATCCGATCTTGTAATATTTGCAGGAGATAACCTATTAACAATTCCATTCAAATAATCATTGTTGAAATTATCAACAATTACATTTGAAGACTCATTGTAAGCTAAACACGATTTCCAAGGGGTTAAACTATTTGCTCCTGAAGAAAAATCTTCATTTATTATGTTTATTTTGGAATGCTTATCAAAATCGGGACCTAAAAATCCCTCTAGGAATGCAATTGACGACTGGTACACTCTTTTCGAATTCGAAGTGAAAATGGGCAAAATTGAATTATTTTCATATAATGAGTTATAACGATCTCTAAACCATTTACCGTGGTTTTTCATATTTTTAACTCCAGCATAAGGACCATTTGAGTTTTCAGGTGTGGTTTCTAAACCTAGGTTTGCGTCATCTTTAACAAAATATTCCAAATCATTCAACCAGTCCAATTCATGTTTCCAAGTAACACCAGTTAGTTTGGCATGAATCTGCTTATATATTTCACCTTTTCCCCTCGTGGGATACCTCTCACCATGACGTGAAAGCAACTGGACCTGTACCACTTTACATGTGTTTGGAATATCTGTTGATATCCCAGAACCAGGGTGTTGGATATATGGCGCAGAACCCCCCAAATAACTGATTATATTGAATCGTTCCACTGAGCCTTGTTGAGGGGTTGCCACATCTTTGAAATGAGACTGATCAACTAGCAATAACCCGTCTAATAATCTCGTTAAAGAAACCATAGATAGTTTAATTCACAGCAAGAAAATTGTTGATAATTAATTTGCAATCATTGTTAGTAGAAGAAAATTTGCAACGTGGTGGGGTAATAACCAAAATTGGTAAAAATAACACATTTCTGTATTTATTTTTTATAAAGTCTATACACGTCAAAATCTATAGAATCTACTTTTTTGTCTTTCTTCCAGCCTTCTTCTGTGGAGCTTTTTTAGTTGCTTTGGAAGAATCTGAACTTCCACCAGGTAATACTAATTTTAATTTATTGATGGTGAAAACTCCCATTGTATCATTTGGTTTTATACTATTAATAAATTCTCTTTCTTTCGGCCAATCCAAATCTGTATCTGAAGAAGTTGGATCCATCTTTCGATTGGAGAAATAATTGAGAGCATCGTTGACTGCTTTCCCTTTTTTCCCATTACCTGGTTGAATCTTCACTTTATATTTGAACTTATTCAAAGCAGACCAAGGGGCAAACACAGGAACAGCACCAGTAAATACATCACTAGTGGAAGGCTTTTCAAGAAATGAATCTAATATTTCCAAATAATTGGTAACACTAGATTCATCTTCATTTACTTCTTCCATCAAATATTTAAGATATTCTCGCGAATCTTGCTTCTTTTTTCTTTGAATTGAACTTGAATCTTCATATTTGGATTTTTCTTTCTCTAATTCTTTAGCTTTTTCATCTTCTTTTTGTTTTTCAATTTGTTTAATTTGTTTCAAAGTACCCAACGCATCCATTCTCAATAACCTTTCTTCTTCATCTTGATCGGCATATTTGGTGGCAATTTTCTTCATCTTTGCTTTCTTACCTCTAACATTTTTGGCTATTCCTTTTAATATATCAATTGAACCTTCTTCATCGGAATCATTTAAAATTTCTGGCTCAGGAGTTTCATTTTTAGACTCCTTCATCTCTTGGACTTTTAAAGTTTCTGAAGCTATAATTTCTTCACTTTTGTCTTTGAATTTCAATTTCGCAATATCTAAATCTTGCTTTTTGGTGTCCATAATAATTTTCAACCCATGTTCAGATTCTCTAGCCTCCCTTGACGCTTTATATTTCTTGGTGGTTTCGGAATCCGCTAAGAAATAAAATCCAAACCCCATTACTAATTGACATGGTGGTAAAAATGTTTTCTTTCCTTTATAATTGAATGTTCCAGATGCTACTAATGTTTCATCAAAATCCTTCTTCGATATCTCATCACCACGTAAAACCCATGCAGAGACAACTGCCTTCCCATTCCAGGCTGAAGAAGCAGATATAGAAAACATACCTGCTTGCATCAAGGTGGATGGTGGGACATCTTCTCCTTTAAACGGATTTTTAATGAAAACTTTTAAGGAGCCTTCGATATCAGCTGAAACAAAAAGATCATTATCATTGAAATGCCTAAAATAAATCATATCAATTTGAGAATTATCTCTTCCGGCTAGGCATAAATACCCATCACTCGTAACAAACCAATAAAATTTCTCAAACCAGAATTTTGGTCTAATATGTTGTAAAACTTCACTTTCTAGCTTCAAATTTTCCTTTAAATCTCGAGTAATTTTCTTTTCGGCATTTTTTAAAGCGATACTAGTACTTTTTTCAACTTTATGCTTTTTAGTCTCCGCATTTTTCTTTGTATCGAAATATAATCTAGCATTAGCGTAAGGAGATATAGTCAAGTCAATCCAAACAGAAATTTTGTTCGATGAGTTCTTGCTCTTTTGGTTTTTATCATTCTTTTTGGGCTTTTTGACTGTTTTGCTATTCTCGTTGTCACTATCAATATCAGAATCGGATTCCAGACTTGAATCAAAATCAGATTCAGATTCAGATTCAGAAGACAGAATTTCAGAATCTGACAGTTCTTTTTCTTCGACATCGGCATCTTGTAACAATAAATTAATCTTATTCTCTTTCAAATTTAAAGGTAATCTGATCGTATTTGCTAAACTATTATTTCTAGATTGTTCGAGTTTGATAAAACTTTCAATATTGGTCCAGTCCATCTGCTGATCAATTAAAGTTTGAACCATTTCACAACAAGAACTAACTAAATCAGCATGATATATTATCGTGTCACCTTTTTTCATGTTAACTTCCTGTTGTTGGACCAAAGTTTGAATTTGTCTATCTCTTTCGGTACGAGCATGCTCCAATCGATTAGCGGCTTGCTGTTTCTGTTTCTCGATCCTTAAGGCATTTTTTGTTGATTCAATCGTTGAAAAAAAAGTATCTAGAGTTTTATTATAAGTAAGAACAGGAGTAAATTTGTAATTCTCTTCGTGTTCCTTGTAAGGTTTGAATGGGTGAAATTCATCATAAATGTACTCTAAAGTAAAGTGATCCTTACTATTTTCATTATTGTCATCCGGTTTAAAATTGGAATTTTTCTTTGCCACTATAAAACCCGTAAGTGGTCCATTTTCATGAGTTAACTTGATAAATTCTGATTCAGTTTTATCCAATCCTTTTATCAATTGCTCTATTTTCTCTGGTTCATTATCAAATTCTAGACAACTCAACGAGCCATTAATACCAACTTCAATTAAATTTTTCAAAATCAAATCTGCTGGCAAATGACTTGAATTAGCAAATAATAACTTATGAATTGAAAATACTTTCGATTTTTTTGATTTAGAATCGTCAATTTTCTGTTTATGAATTGTAATCCAATTTTGAATAGTTTCTACAGTATAAATCACTGGGCTATGAACAAATTCTTCGGATTTTTCATCAAAAAGTGACTTATCAAACATTTTATAGGTTTCATTGACTGCATATCTATCATTATCGGATTTTTCTTGAACTAAACGATTTAATGATAAAATTTTGAAGTTTTCATCCAATAAAATAATATTACCAGCGGAAAAAAATTCAAGAACTAAATAATATAATCCATCACTGAACTGTAATACTAATACTCTATCGTTTCCAATCTGTTTTAAACCTGATAATCTTCGAGTTTTTAAGTGTTTTCTTAATTTGGTAACAAAATTTGATGGAGTTTGGGTGATAGGAATCTCGAAATCAGTCAAATGAATTCGATGACCACATTCTACTACTACCATTTTTTTCGAATCTGGTATTGAAAACTTCAATACGTACTGTCTTGTCGAATTAGCAGCATTATAAATATTTTGCAATCGATAATTTAGCAAGTTTTCAGTCAATTCTGATGCTAAAATTTTCAAATCCAATCCCGTAATTCTTTGCTAGTGTAAGTTAGTAATTTTCATTCAAAAACCCCAGAAGTCGATTGTAATGGTCTGCTTTTACTTACTTTCATGATAAAGTATTAAATTTTAACTATGTCACAATATTTTTCAGTGTGAGTCTTAACTCCAAATTTCTCTATAGGCATAGAGTAATTTAGAGATTTGAACACACACCCAGCAAATATGGACTTAGAGGTTAAGTTGCGGGCATTTATTGAAGCTGTTCGTCAGGGGAAAAAGGTTACTTTTTTTCAAGGAGCTGGGGTGTCTACAAGTGCTGGAATTCCAGACTTTAGATCACCAAAAACTGGTTTATATGCTAATTTAGCAAAATTCAACTTACCATACCCTGAAGCTGTTTTTGATATTGATTATTTTAAAGAGAATCCCAATGCGTTTTATATGCTAGCTCATGAATTGTATCCTGGTAAGTTCAATCCCACTAAATATCATTTTATGTTGAAGCTATTTCAAAATCGGAATCAAATTCAAAGAATTTATACTCAAAACATAGATACATTAGAGAGAATTGTTGGAATAGAGCCCGAGTTGATTGTTGAAGCTCATGGTTCGTTTGCATCCAACCATTGTATCAAATGTCATCACGAAATGTCGGTAGAACTAATTAAAGAACATATGGCTAAAAAACATGATGGTGATGGAATTCCTCGATGTAGTAAATGTCAAGGTTTGGTTAAACCGGATATAACGTTCTTTGGTGAGGGTTTACCCTCAAGATTTTTTGATATGTGGGATCAAGATTGTGAAAATGTTGAAGTTGCAATTATTGCTGGAACTTCACTTGCAGTTTATCCATTTGCTAGTTTACCCGAAGAAATAGATCCATCAACAATGAGAGTTTTGATTAATCAAGAATTAGTGGGCGATTTCACTCGAGATTCTGATATTACTGTTCTAGGTGATTGTGACAAAATTGCAGAAAAAATTGTTAAGCTATTAGGTTGGGAACGTGAGTTTGAATTGATTATTGACATATATAATGAGAAAATTAGAAATAAAACGATTCAAGATTTGAAAGGTTTTGCAAATTTGAATCTCGATGAAGATAAAAATGAACCCAGATCAAACCTGAATGAGGCCCTGGAAACTTCAACAGATGTCGCCAAAAAGGTTGGAGAAGTTGTTGAGGAAAGCAAGAAAGTAGAAACTAAGGATATGATTAATCAGGAAACAAACCCAAAAACAATCCAAGAAGCAAAACAAGAAGTTGAAGAAAAGAAACCAGAAACCGAAGATATTAAACATGAAACTAAAGTAGAAACAAATGATATCAAACAAGAAACTAAAGCAGAAACCGAAGATTCCACACTAAAAACTACCGTTGAAACCAATGCTTCAAACGATTTGGGATCCCAATCGATTAGCAGCACTGGTTTTAATGAAGATTCACAAAAGAAAAGTTTGGACCTTTCATCTAACGTTGATGATGATATTTCCAGACTTGATAAACAAATTTCTGGTCTTGATATTACAGATACCAATAAACATTAGACTTAACAACTACAGCAGAAAAAGTTACCATCTGGAATTGAAGCTATTGTTTCAATAATTGGATTATGTATGGCTGACTTTGAGTTTCTGATAAAGATTTTTTTCCTTTTTCCTAATCCTGAAACTTTCAAAATACAAACTTAAATGATTTACTTTAAATGCAACATTTTGAATCACAAGACGAAAAATTCAAGTTTACTAAAACACTTGGAATTGAAAATATGGGACCATTGGCTTTGCTAAAGTCACTTAATTCGTTGTATAAACAATTTATTGCACTTTTCTATAAAGCTAGATCCTCCTCTGAAATTTTACTTTGTTTATATACATTGTTCATTTCTTTTTGCCCCAGGTTGTTCATGGGTTAATCATAACGAGTATGCTAGTATTCTTAATTGTTAGCTCTGTACAATGGGACTGAATAAACTGGAATTACCGCTTTCTTCGTTCGCTATCGGGGTTCAAAAAACCACCCATGTCTATCTGGGAATCTATATTCTAGAGTTGTGTTGAAGTTATAAATGACACCGTTTTACACTATGATTGCCATGAAATACAAGATGCATGATTTGACTGATTGCGAATGTATTAAATTGATGATATAAGAAGAGGTAAAAAAGCTCTGTTATTCATAAAGGCTTAGGAACATGTTTCAGAAAGAATATTCCAAGTCACTTCAGCAATTTGGGCCATACTTATGGTTTGTCCATGAACTTCAATATATTGTTATTGAATACATATTCAGATACAGTAAAATCACCAATTATTCTGAAAGATTGATAAGTATCAATCATAACTCTTGACTTTAATCTAAGAAATAGAAATTAAGATTGAGGAGATAAAGCTGGTTTAAAACTATTAAATTTTGTTAAAAAAATGAAATAAATATCGGAATGCATAATACTTTTAGGTATCGTAAGATTAAATTCGTTCTCAGTTGTCGTATTAATCTTTTAAAAAATGATTAGAATGATTTCATTAAGCAATTTGAATGAGCATTAAGATGTTGTTGAAAATTATTAATAATAATAGCAGTAGGATCACTTTTTTTGATATAGTTTGTAGAAGAACCTCATATTTTCTAATTTCAATGGATAGCTAATTTCGTTCTCGTTGATTCGATACCAACAACTATCATTTTCGGTGACTAATTCCCAAGCCCCTTCATTTTCGTCTTTTTTACCTAACAAAATCATATCAATTAAAAACTGAACAGGAAACTGTTTTGTACCGATAGTTATATTTGAGAATGAGCCCGCCGATTCTGCAATTAACAAGTAACTACCTGATTTACATGAAGAATTTAACAATTGTAAAAATTGGACAGTTTGCTTTCTTTTTTCAGCAAATAATTCGTTGGTGGTAAACAAAATCGTAATTAGGTCAAAATCACTAAAATTAATTGAGTTGCTTGGTGATAAAATATCATTTTGAATAAATTTAGTATTAAATTTATTTGAATCGTAAATCCAGTTTGACTTGATATGACTAGTCAATTTGTTAACCACAGCTGACCAATCAGCAATATCAATTACACTGATTTCAAGATTTGAAGGAGATGAGGCATTGTATTCTTTTGCCCGACAAAAAACTGAAGCCAAACCTACCATTTCACCACCAGCTCCCCCTCCAACACATAAAATCTTTGATTGTTTATCGGGATCCTCAAATAGGTTTCGAATTGGTAAACAAGAAAATAAAGATGCATAAGCTAAACTTCTTGATGGAGTCCATCGAGAAACATAAGCAAATCTTTTATCATCCGAATTGAATGCATCGAGATACTCTCGGTTAAATAAATCACGTTTGACTATTTGAATTTGCTGTTGTAAATCTTCCAGCAAAAGTATGTATTTGAAACACTCTTCAAATATCCATATCAAGCGCTTTGGTTCTAATGAATATTCACTCGTGAATGGTAAATTGGCAAGTCCTTCCAATTCAAATTCAGTATTGTCACCTCCATCACCACCAGCCCTCTCGCTTACCTTTCCTTTACGACTGTGAAACTTATTGACCCTCCTACTCATCAAATTTATCAATCAATTAGCCCTCCCCCAACTAGGTGATTTTGCAACCAAACTCTGGCTCTTCCCTCATCGCTAAACCGAATCGATGAGATGCCCGGGTAACTCTGTTATCTGCAGTACGTTATTTTTGGTATAAATTGAAACAAAATTTTGCCAATAGTAGAATAGTTTTCTTTTTTTCTATTATAGATTAATCTGTGTTATAATGATGCCTCACAATAAGTTTAGTAAAGTTCCATATGGGGTTTTATTAAATGATTTGTGTAGTGTGGATTTATAGCAGTTCGGCGCTAGTGAAGCAAGTAGTTTATTCATTTGTCTCAAGAATTATATAATGGTTAAGTAATTAACAGCGATTAATTCTGTTTTAAAGTTTGAAAAATGATGTTGGTCCCATTTCGATGGTTGTAGCAATGTTGTTTGAAGACCAGGAATTAATTGTGTTATATAATTATTGATCATGGATTTACCGGTAAGGAATGTTACAGAGTAGCTCCGTCGACAGATTATAAAACAATCAAATCGGTTTCGAACTCTCATTGATTAGACTTTTGTTTGATTAATGATTGTAGTTCAACCAAATGATTTGTTGCAACATATTCCTGTACTCTGCGCAGGTCTTAATGGCCCCTAACGATTTGAGTAAAACCATGTTGCTAACATTTGTAGACAAATTGTAAGAACTCTAAATAAACAACACCCAAATAGAATAACAACTTACACTACTACTATCACAACTACTGACTCAAATGGTAAACCAACTACCAAGACTGATGTAGTAATCATTGGTACCAACTCGGATGGTTCTTTGTATACTTCAGAAGAAATAGACTGTAAACTAATAATCCATACATGAAATAGCCATAAATATCATAGCCATACATGAAAAAATCATAGTATAAAGCCAACTATAAAAAATATCCTATGAAATAGATTCTACTATAAAAATTATCCTACTTTGAAATAGACTCTATGAACTAGATTCTATGAACTAGATCATACTTTGAAATAGACCAGGTTTAAGTATTAAATTTACATTGGTGTAATCAATTTTAATCATACTTTACTTATCTAAATCGATCCCTAGTAATTTACTACTTTCACTAAAACCTTACAAAAAACTGGAATTTTACCCCCGAAAAAGAGAAAATTATCAACTTCTATCAATCACCTTACTATTATATCACTATATTGCCTCTTATCGTTTCATATCCTCCTCTTGTATTGCTTACTTTCTTTTATTTATCAAATTTTGTTAGGTCAATGTGTTCACGTGATTGCAACTTTCTGGTTAATTTGTGAAATGGTTGTAGAATCGACTATCAAGTCAATTCTTAGTAAACTCTCGTTAATTTGCTATTTCAGAAGGGTGTTTTTGGAATCAACTGTACTACTGCAGGTTTGGTTGATTGATCAGTGGTTGTTGCAGTTAAATTTGGTTTAAACAAATTCTTTAATATTTTTTTTTTTTTTGTCTTACTTATGAGTTCATTTAATCTGGGAAACGAATCGAATGATAGTATTCATCCTTATGCAAGAGTTCTGGCAAAGTCGACTTTTGGTTCTAAATCAAGTATTGCTGCTTTACCGAGTTTGCCTCATAGTTTACCTCATGAAATTGATGATGAATATGAAGGTGACCATTCGCCTGATAATACCAGTTATGTGGAATTTGATTTAAGTAAAACCAAGAAGCGTGGTGATTCTGCTAACAATTTAACTTTAAGAGTCATAAGTAATAGCACCCGTAATCAGGTTTTCTTGAATACCGGTGATTCAAGCGATAATGTAACCAAAACTAATGATCAACCCAATAACATTTTAAGAACTACAACTGACACTCCTTTTGTCGAATTTAATTTTGATAATACTTCCCATGGTTCCAATACAGTCGAAAAAGATGCATTAGCAAATATAGCGGAAACCAACTGTAACCGAATACATGCACAAGATCCAAACCAAAATCGTTCACATAAGGTAGATCACGATAACCATCTTGTGAGTTCTTTCCATCCAGTGGATAATGATACAAATAAACGAAATGATTTCCAGAAACTTCAAAATCCTTTATCAAATGACGACGACTTTTTTAATGACAATAATTGGAAAAATATGAAAACCTTTACTGAGGTTGATTATTATAATGAAAAGGGAGAATTAGAGTTTAAAAATCATCCCATTGATTCTTTTGAAAATAGAATTAATACTCAAGGTTATACAAAAATTGATACTGAAGAACAGGTCGCTAAATATGCTAACCTTGATAAAAAAACCGATTTTCTTTTTAAAATTTCAAATGATAATCATAGAAATCGCAAAAAAGCTAATTATGATCCAGAAGATTTAAATTATGATGAAGATTCAGATTATGATCCTGATGACGATTTGGATTCTTATGACACCTTAAAATCAACTAAAGAAATGTTAACTGAATCTCAACGTTTTGCTTATGTTGGCCTAACTAAATTAATTACTGTTGAAATGGCCACGAATTTAGCTAAATTAAAAATAAATACTTCAAATAAAATTGCTAAACAATTAAGTTTAGGTCAAAGAAATTTTTCAAATTGGACAATGTATATAATGTCAAAATTATACGATCATTTGGAATTAGATGCTCAAGAAAATGATATGATTGAAAATTTAAGTAAACATGGAGTAGAGATCAAAGATTTATCTTCCAGTTTACTTGATAAAAGTATATCTCATCACAAATTAGATTATGATGTTTCTTGGGTTATAATCTGCGATTTATTTCTATTATTATTAAGTGATGGTTATTATGATGCCCGATCGCGAACACTACTAGTTAAGTTTGCCGAGATTATTGGAATTTCTAATTTAGAAATTTTGCAATTTGAAAGAAGATTAATTGATAGTTTGGAAATTGAAACTAAAGATAAAACTATTGAAAATGATGATTCAAAGTTAGCTGATCGAAATGCTATTGAAAAACATATAAAGAAAAATAGAAAAAAGCGATTAGCATATATTGGTTTAGCTACTGTAGGAGGAAGTTTAGCAATTGGATTATCCGCTGGTCTTCTTGCACCTGTAATTGGGGCTGGTATTGCTGCAGGTTTGACGACCGTTGGGATTACAGGTACGACTGGTTTTTTAGCTGGTGTTGGTGGAACTGCTATTATTACTACTACTGGAGTTGCAGTTGGTGCAAAAGTGGGGAACAAAGCTGGTACTAGAAGAGCTGGGGATGTACATACGTTTGAAATGAAACCTTTACATAATAACAAGAGAACTAATTTGATCATCACAGTTTCTGGATGGATGAATGGTGATTTGGATGATGTTAGATTACCATTTTCAACGGTGGATCCAGTCATGGGTGATATGTTTTCCTTGTTATGGGAACCAGAAATGTTACGATCTATGGGTCAAACAATTACTATTTTAGCGAGTGAAGCTTTATCTACATCTATTCAACAAATTCTAGGAGCCACAATTCTTACAGCACTAATGTCTGCAATTCAATTACCCATGGCATTATCGAAATTATCATATCTAATTGATAATCCATGGAATGTTTCTCTTGATCGAGCTTGGAAGGCAGGTATTATATTGGCTGAAACTATTATTTCTGGAAATGTAGGTGTAAGACCAATAACATTAGTCGGGTTTTCTTTAGGTAGTCGATTAATTTATTCTTGTTTACTTGAATTAGCCAAACGTGGTGGATATGGATTGGTGGAAAATGTGATTTTACTTGGTAATCCAATAGCTATCAAAACTGACCAAATAGCTTTGGCACGATCAATTGTTAGTGGTCGATTTATAAATGGATATTCTAATAATGATTGGATTTTGGGTTACTTATTTAGAGCCACTAGTGGTGGACTTTCTAGAATTGCTGGTTTAGCTCCAATTGAAGGTTATGATATTGAAAATGTTGATTGTACAAATTTAATTGAAGGTCATATGGGCTACAGAACTGCTATTCCTAAAATTATGAAACAGTTTGGATGGGAAGTATTAAGTGAGGAATTCGTTGAAATTGAAGAACCCGATTTAGAACAAAAAGAAAGGCAAAGAAAACTATTGTCTGAATTTGATGAAGCAAGAGCGAAAATGAAAGAAGAAGCCGAAGAAAGTGACCAGAAAAAGAAAACTTGGAAAGATTGGTTCAAACCTAAAAATAAGGACTGGTGGGATATTAGAGAAAAGCCAGCTGAAAATGGAAATGAAAATGATTCAACTGCTACAAAAACCAGTGAAGAAAATACTCAAGAATATATGGTTGAACCCATCTTTGATGTTAGTGCAATCGAAAATGAAATCAAAGAAATTGAGAAAGTTGCTGATAAAAATCCTCAAGAGTTAGATGAAATTCGCAAAGACAAAGATGAACCTTTAAATCTTCCAATTAATGAAGACATGCCTGACATTACCTTAGGAACTAAATAGACTCGTTGTGTATTATAATTAATCCGCTTTTCAAGTAGTAAGAATTTTTCAGTTTGGTAGGGGCACGCCGATGCCAAATTTTTCAACAGTCATATTGTATAGTTGGGACAATTATCGATACCTAAGAAGTATGCCTACTATTCCAGTTGATAAAGCTGATCTCTATGAGCTATTAGGTAGAGAATATACTACTCAGGAGTTTGATGAGTTGTGTTTTGACTTTGGTATAGAGTTGGATGAAGACACCACTGATGAGTGCATTGGAGATGAGCGTCCCCAATTGAAGATTGAGGTACCCGCCAATAGATATGATATGTTATGTATTGAAGGTATTGCTCAGGCATTGAATG
Organism: Suzukiozyma pseudoglaebosa; assembly: GCA_030705115.1. Lineage (NCBI taxonomy): Eukaryota > Fungi > Ascomycota > Pichiomycetes > Serinales > Debaryomycetaceae > Suzukiozyma > Suzukiozyma pseudoglaebosa. The sequence goes on along the minus strand of JANIWI010000066.1, from coordinate 7,450 downwards.
AGTTTTTGGGTAATGCTGAAGCACCCAAATACACTTTGGAACCAAAAACCCCCGAAATCACTTTAACAATCAAAGAATCGACTTTAGGGATTAGGCAATATGCTGCTGGAGCCATTTTGAGAAATGTTCAATTTGATGAAAGAAGATATGAGTCTTTTATTGGTTTGCAAGAAAAATTGCATGCTAATTTGTGTAGAGGAAGAACTTTAGTTGCCATTGGTACTCATGATTTGGATACCTTAACTCCTCCATTCACTTATGAAGCTTTACCGCAAGCTGAGGTGATTTTTACCCCTTTAAATCAAACTAAACAAATGAATGGTCCTGAATTAATGGAATTTTATGCAAACGATAAAAATATAGGTAAATATTTACCAATTATTAAGGATTCTCCCGTTTTTCCAGTTATGTTAGATGCTGAAAGACGAGTTGCATCAATGCCACCAATTATTAATTCAGATCATTCTAAAATCACTTTGAATACTAAAAATGTCTTCATTGATGTTACTGGTACTGATAGAACTAAAACTGAAATTGTCGTAAATACAATGGTAGCCATGTTTGCATGTTATTGTAAAGTTCCATTTCAAATTGAACCAGTTAAGGTTATTAGTGAACATAATAATCAAACTAGAATTGTTCCAAATATTGAACCAAGATTAGCTCAAGCAGAAATTTCTTACATTAACTCATGCGTTGGTTTAGATTATTCTGGTGAAGAAATAGCACAATTATTGAAAAAAATGTCATTAACTGCAAAACCATCCAAAGATCAGGACTTATTAGATGTTGAAATCCCTATTACAAGATCTGACATTTTACATCAATGTGATATTATGGAAGATGTAGCAATTGCCTACGGTTATAATAATTTGAAGAAAACAAGACCAAAGGGAGACTCATTAGTTGCAGCTCCATTACCAGTTAATAAAATTGCTGACATTATAAGACTAGCTTCATCCCAGTCAGGTTATTCTGAGGTTATGCCTTTAACTTTAAGTTCTCATGATGAAAATTTCAAATTTTTAAGAACTGTTGATGATAATACTAAAGCAGTCAAATTAGCAAATCCAAAAACCGCCGAATATCAAGTCGTCAGAACTACTTTATTACCTGGTATTATAAAAACAATTAAAGAAAATAGAAAGCATTCTTTACCAATTCGAGTTTTTGAATGTGGTGATATTGTCTTGAAAAATCCCGAATTAGAACGTGGGGCTTTTAATCAAAGAAATTGGGCCGCTATTTATGCTGGTAAAACTTCTGGTTTTGAATTGGTGCAAGGGTTATTAGGAAAAATCATGCAAACATTAAGAACTAACTGGTTAGAAAAACCTAGTGAACAATTAGGTAGAGGTTATTGGATTGAGCAAGATGACGAAAATCCTACTTTTTTTCCTGGTAGAGGTGCTAAAGTTTATTTCAGATCTGATGAAGGAGTTGAAGCCAAAGTCATTGGTGCAATTGGAGTTTTACATCCTGAAGTATTAAATGCGTTTGAAATTCCATTTGCAGCCTCTTCAATTGAAATCAACGTTGAAGTGTTTTTGTGATGGCTAGGTAAAACTTGAAAACCAAAACTTTCAACGCTGGACTAGTGAGGTATGTAAACATAGATAGATATTGTTAAAATCAATTTAATAGTAAATGAAAAATCAAGAAAAATTAAAACAAACCAAAACTAAATTCAAATAAATTAAATCAAATTCAATTAAATCAAATCTAAACAAAATGAATACTTTTATTGATTAAAAAATTGTAATAACCAATTGGATACGAAATAAGCAGTTACAAAAATTTTGTTTTGTCTTTTATTAAATTTTCATTACGTCTAGTAGAAAATTATACCAGTGGTAGAGTATATAAGTCAAAATGACTAAAACATTGTTTATCCTGAAATTTCATAAAAAGTTTCATTGCCAGATTCGAACCGGGGATATTGAAAAAAAAATTTATAAATGGATCCACAATTGAGGTTGACATTCAAAAAAAATCAGTTAGACCTTTAAAGCACCAAATCAATGGTAAAAATTGATTACTTATTTCTCAGATTTGACTTTTGACTGTATTATATTATTATCACTTTTTAATTTTGTTTGAGAAAACTATAAAATGACTTTATAATTCTAAATACATCGTTGAATTTATAACAAAAATGTGTAATATATATGGAATTTGTGAATTCTTGCTGCATTCATGAAAAGGTATACAGAAAAATAACTTAGAAAAAACATAGGGTTTTAGATACTGAACACTATTATGTCAGGTTCTCTACATTGACTTGTAGTCTTTACCTTGACAAATATGTACGGTTGCATATTTAAGAGAGAACTTATTCCAAAAGCCAGACAATATATAAAATTTATTCACAGGTTAAACTAAAAGCCATAAAAAAAATAAAATAATAATCAATTATGTCAGCAACTTATTACCTCTTGGAGAACAGCATAATTGTAGAGGGTGCTTAGTGACTATAGGCATAAATATTGACTTCCTTACATAACCGAAGTTCTTGGTACCTAAAATTGACTTGACAAAATAAAACTGGCTTACCTGATTATAAGTTTCTTATGACAGAAAATATATCAGTTGAGAACTCAAATATATACACATATGTATAAGTATATAGATGTAAGTATATAGATGTAAGTATATAGATGTAAGTATATAGATGTATTTTGTATTTCTCTTCTTTCCCCCTGGTACACGAGAAGAAAACTTAGGTAACCAGGAGTCAGTCAAATCAAAGAACAGATTTGATGTTGAAGATATTTGATCACAATTAAAAGTATAACCAAAGAGAAAGCCAAAGTGGTGCAATAGAAACCGATCCCCTGTAATAGTGATTTTTTGACAGTATAGTCATCAACATGACACTATGCATAAATCTTGTAACCTATTTCTTGATAAATTATTTCAACTCTTCATAACTAATAGTAGACAAAAAAAAAAAAAGAAAAAAAAAAAAAAAAAAAAAAAAAAAAAAACCTTAGCAAAAAGCTCCTATACCTTGTTTGTTAAAAATTTCAACAATTATTGATGTGTGTGTGTGTTAATGTGAATACAACAGAGGATAATACCAATGACCATAACCTAGTGCCAGCTTTTTCTTCAATACAATTAACAATCTTTTTTCTCCTATTTGTGGCCGATTGTTTGGCAATGAAACGATTCTAGATCTTCATCCATTTTCCGTCACACCCCCCTTATCAATTTCCAAGACATTGTTGTTTCAGCAACCATCGAACGATTTAATTGTGAGAATTCCAACCAATGGACAAGACAAAATTTTATGCCTGCAGTTTCTGGAAATTTCTGTGCCCTCGTGTTGTTCTGATGAATAATAACAAAAATGTAAACAAGCAAAAAAGAGTGATAACATATGAGTAGTTAACCCTTTCGTCTACCAATTCATCATCCTCGGGTTCTGTCGGCAAGTTTGGATTTAGTCTGACGCAACCCAAATTTTTTACCAATACATAAAAAATTTTAATTATTATAGTTAGTGATGACTAATGACTGCTGGCTTTATTAGCCTACGCTTGGCAAATTGAGCGCTTTTCCATTTTAAGCTATTATTTTTTTGACGCACATGTCGTACAGCTTATGTAAGAATCATTACTTAAAAATATTAACCGCCCTTTAACTCCTTACATGAAGTTGTCATGTGACTCAAAGATAGAAACTAAAACTGGAAATGCGCTCATTTTGCCAAGTGTAGGCTAATAAAGCCAGCTGTCATTAGTCATCAATAGCTATCATAATCAATAGTCAGTAGTAGTTATGATAGAATAGTCAACGTAGTCAATAGTAATCGCAAGCAATATTCATCATATTCAGTTGAAAGTCATCATATTTAGCTAATAGCCTTCAATGTTAGTCAAAAGGTATCTTATAAACGCTCCAATTGTCAAGTAGATATCACAAATCATGTAACCAGGTGTTCAAAAACACCTTGAATAAAAATGATTGCCATTTTTTTTTTATATTAGTAACAAACCAAGAACTAGCTCGTTTTAAGTAACTAATGGTGAATTTAGTTTCACTAGGTCAAAAGAATTTAAAATACTATGGATCAGAACTAATAATTACTCCTCCAGACGGGGTTATTGATCCACAAAAAACAAGGAAGCCCATGGTTTTGATTGAATTGCCAAATTGGTCGAAATACATAACATAAGAATTTTCCTCCAAAGCATTTTTTTTTTTTGTCAAAAAATTAGTGGGATTGGAAATGGTATGATGAGTCAGAGGTAAACAAGACTTTGACTCTAGACTTATTATCATGTCCTCGAAGATATGATGATATTGCAAAAATTGTTTGTTTTGCTTAAACAAATATCATTTAAAGTCGATTTAATTAGTCATTAGACTTAAGTATTGCCAGAAATTTTTAATTAAATAGATAAATATGTATATACGACCAATATGTATACTTATATTGTCAGAAATCCTCGTAAATCAATAAATATGCTTATATTGTCAGCAACCCTTGTAAATCAATATGTATAAATTTATATGGTTTCATACATACATTTATCTACTTAAAAAGATATTATATAATTATATATTTTGACATGTTTATATATATATATTTTATGTGTATCTATATTTATATATTATACATATGTATCTTTATGATTTTAGATATCATGTTAATGGTTATTTGATGATCCATTTATGATCAATTGAATAGAAAAACTGAAGGTTAAATTTTTCTTCTTCGCTTATTTGATCAATGTATTTCAACTCAGCCACAAAGACGCCGCAAATTACTCAGGTACATCCAACAAATGGTTATAGGCTATTTTTTCCACTAATCAAATTGAAAATTAGTGACTCTTGAAGACATTTCTTCTGCTACCAACCTCTTCCAACACTGACCTGACCTGGTGATTGGTTCTGGATGATACCATATTGTAGAAATATTTCCATGGCGCATTTTTCTAATTGGTAGTTAAATCCTTAAATGTAAGTGTCGCCTAATTCTGATTTTGAAAAAAATAAAAGTAAACAATACAAAATAATCCAACAAACCAACAATCTAGACTCAGGATATATCACTGGTAAATCTTGTTCCAAGAGAGAGGATTTTATTGACCAGGATACCTCGGGATAGATTTTTTACTTTGCACTACAGTTGATGGATCGAGTTAGAACAACAATTATTGTTCTTTCACAATATTAGGTTATTTAGATTCTTCTACTTTAATTAAAGACAAAAAAAAAACATGACACTTGTATACGAAAAATACAAAATTACCAAGAAATTGACCCACAATTCCAACAAAAAGTATCAGGCAATGAAAACGTCGACTTCCAAAGATTAATCTTATCAAAAATTAAATAAGACTAAGTAAATAAATAAATAAATAAATATATATACATAATTATATCACATATATACATAAAGACATCTATATGTATATATACATAATTATATCACATATATACATAAAGACATCTATATGTATATGTACTTACTTGTTTGATTACTTGCTAAAAATTAATCATATAATTTTTTGCACAAATGATGACGTGCCAAAATTTTTTCTTTTTTTAAGTTTTTAGTTTCTTCTTTTTCTTGGGCTCAATTTTTGTGATCGTAAATTTGTCAACCAAATTAGTAATGAAAGGTTTTGAGTTCATTTCCACCAGATATTATTATATAATAAAAGCCACCTCACAATAAAAAAATTTCTTTGTTGATATATTCAAAAAACGTTAAAAAAAAAAAAATCATCTCATCTCATGCACAATTTTGATAAAGTTTAAAAATAATAAAAGTATTATTAATAGAATTAATGCTTGTTTTTTATTAACTTTCTATTATTGATTCTAACATATGAAAGTTTATTCATTGATTTTTCAGCAAAAACATGATGATATTACCTCCAAATTATTGATAATCATCATCAGATGATATAGGGAAGCGTAAAATTAATATTCTTCTAGATCATATATATATATATAAATATATAATTTTTTTGTGTAATTTTTTTTATTGTATTTTTTCATCTCCCCTTTAAGTAGTGTTATCACCAAAATATTTTTACCATTAAGTAGTGTTATCACCAAAATATTTTTTAGATTTTGTGGTGGGTAAAACAGTATTTACGTAAGCAAAAAATAAAAGTTAATTGTTGCAACCGCATAATCCTCATGTTGACATTAAGGGAATTTTCAAGGCAAACAAATAAAACTCTATGGCAATCTCCAGACAAAATGAAAAATCATTAATGAATTTATGAGAAATCAATATGGGACCCCGAGTTAGTACTACTACTACTACATGGGAAGCTTCGGCCACAAGTACAACAACCCAACGAGATTGTTGGTTCTTTTGTGGTCAAACAGTTATAGTTCAAGTTCCAACCCCAAGAATAACTTTAACTAGTACTTGGGATCAATCTTATTCGAGTATAACTACATTACCAGCTACTGCTGGTGGTACCAAAACCATTGTCGTTGGAGTACCGACTCCAGTTGTCACGATTGCCACCACTTGGGGTGAAACATATCCAGTTACAACCACCCTACCTTACACAAAAGGAGGAACGAAAACGGTACAAATTAATCTACCTATTGACTACACAATAGTAACAAGTACTTGGGATCAATCTGAAACTGGGTTTACAACTCTACCGTTCACAATTGGCGGTACCAAAACATTTGTTGTTCAAGTTCCAACTCCACAAACAACAATAACAAGTACATGGGATGAATCTTTTTCAGGAAGAACTACTCTACCGGCTACTGTTGGCGGTACTAAAACAGTCGTCATCCAAGTACCAACCCCAATGACAACAATTACTAGTACATGGGGTCAATCTGCAACTGATATTACAACATTACCATTCACAAAAGGTGGTACCAAGACCGTAATAGTTCGGGTTCCAACCCCAACTCAAACAATAACATTTACAGGAACCGACTTTGGTACTCGAATAACCACCCTATCTTACACTTCTGGAGGTACTGTAACCGTTGTTATTCCAGTACCAACTCCATCTACTACCATTACCAGCGCATGGGATTTACCTAACACCAGAACTACTACATTACCATTTACCACTGGAGGTACTGTTGTCATCATTATCAATCTTCCTACTCCAACAACAACAATAACTAGTACCTGGGATCTATCTAGCACTGGTACTTCAACATTACCTTACACTAGTGGTGGAGGTAAAACCATTATTATACAAATCCCAATACCAGAGGTCACTGTAACTAAAACTTGGGATCAATCATATGCAACAACTACAACACAACCAGTTACGATTGGTGGTACCAAAACAGTAGTGATAAACCTTCCAATACCAGTCAAAACCATTACTAGTACATGGGATGAAACATCTACTGGAACTAAAACATTATCATACACTATTGGAGGAACTAAGACAGTCGTTGTTGATCTTCCAATACCAGTTGAAACAGTTACTAGTAC